>NIPQ01082092.1:0-52803 GCA_002806875.1 Lepidotrigona ventralis hoosana | reverse complement strand
GGCGTTTAAGTTTATTTGAATTATTGTTGTCTGTGTTGTCTATCTTGCTTTTATTATTTGGTTGTTTTGTTTCCGTTTTCTTTAATATTTGATATAATAAATATCATTAAATTATATCTCTACAATATTATCGTGCTTTTTCAATATTTATTGGAATATTTTTGGAGAAGTCTGGAAAGTTCGTTTTTTTCTTTTTTTTATTTTCTTATTTAACTTTAAAACGACTCAGGAATTTTCGTTCCTTTAGCAATTGTACGACACGGTGTGGTATTTGCACGTGTGAAAACGTTCTGCAAGTTTGACTCAAATTTTTGTTCTTCCGTACGGCGCGATAGTCGGGTTAGAAGAAAAAATGTAAAAGAAAGTTTTTCTTTCGCTTCTGTAACTCTTCGATAAAGAACAGAGAGAAACTGCGCTGTGTCTTTGTTTGTTTGTAATTCGATTTTTCACGAGAGCACTCTGTTGAACAGCTGCTGTTCGAGAAATTTTATCGAACACGATCATCGTCATACGTGTGTACAGCGTGGAAACGAAAGTTTGTCCGTGACTATCATCGATGAATTCTAAGTCTACGATTTGATGAAGGTACATGTAAAGAACCTGCTGCGAAATTGAATTTCAAGATCAAAAAACATTTTTTTGATTCTATTTATTAGTAAGTAGAATGTAAATGGCAAGTACGTTTCTTAATCATTTATCTGCGGACTTTATCTGCGTTCTAACAGCGACTTTATAATGCGTGGATGTAACATTTATATTTCGAATAACGTGAACAGTTAGCTTTATCATTTGATTATTTAGATACAGACTAATAACTGCAACTATGATAAATCAAATATTAGCAAAACCTAATATAAATACGAAAATTACGTGAAATATACGTGCCCAGAACAATAAAGTCGCTGTTAGGACGCGTTAAATGATTTAGAAAATTTTTCGCCATTATTCATGAGAACTATTATTTAAGTTGCGATTTATGGACCTTTAGGGGCAAAAATAATTGTAACTGTCTTTAATCGTATATTCTGGCATTCGCCACATCCGGCATGTGCGAAATTCTCGAAAATGAAATTAACTAAAAGGAAATCATTGGGAAGCAGTAAATAGGACAATAGGTAGTGACCGAGCAATTAAATACGGTGACTCAAGAAGCCATTCTCTTCTCCTCTTTATTAGTACAACTGTCCAATTATTCTAATTTTTCTAATTTTTAATTTATTGCGTCTACTTCAATGTTGTTTCTTACCTCTACGCTAAAGTTCGCCGTACAAATAATAACTTACACAGTGTAGAATTAAAATTACGTTTGCAAAGAACAATCGAAAGTTTCGAAATAAATAAATAAACAAAAATCACGTTTGATACGTCGTATAGCGTAGCCAGTAAAGTAGCCTTTGATCGAAATTCAATATTTTATCCACACCGGATAATTTGATCGTACGTGCTCGATCTCGTAGAAAATTCGATAGTCGGTGTGGCCGAATGGTGAGACGAATTGATTGATAAGAAATTTGTGTACCGGCTATCCGGAAAGATCGATCTCGGAAACAAAAACGGAACATTCCTTCGTCACTTCCTTCGTCGATGGAATGTTTTTTTTTTTTACCCTTTGCAGCCGTGTAGACTTCCATTTGGTTGTTTTGACCGAACCGATGAGATTAGAAAAAACTGATGGCCTTTGAAGTATTTTCAATATTCGCTTGTTCCTCCTTAGCCTGGCGCTTCGGCCAAATTTTCAAATTTGAATTTCGAAAAAAATTGAACTGTGGAGGTTCCACAGTTGCATCGATGAATCGATGAAACACGAAAGTTGTTCCTCGAGTCTGACTGATTAATCAGCTGGTTTCGGAATGGAACGTGCAGTTTATTCGAATCGCAAGTTCGCGCAATGTCTAATTCTGCAAAGCTGGACGTGTTCATTTCAAAGTTGAACACTGTTGAGACTTTGAAATAAATGAACGCGGGAGGAAGATTGTCACGATTGAAAGTTGGAGAGCTTCGTTTTTACTTTGTTCATACAACGACATAAATGTCAATAAATGTAAAAAGTATTATTGATTTTGAAGACTCGTTGCAAAACATGTTGGCGACATTTAACAGAAATGCACGTTTCGCGGTTCGTAGATCTTTTGCGAAGGCCTATGGGCAACGGTTGTACCTTACACATCGTTAAAAACAGATATTCCAGCATTCCAGATTATTTGAGATTGGGGTGTGCATACAGTGAAGAATATAATTGAACGCGTAGTGATGAAAAGTTGTCGACGCTGTTACATCTTTCTAAAAGGAAATCTATTAAGGCTCGTGAAAATTCGAGCATTTCTCTGGAAGTGTTAAAAGTTTGTTTTTCATGGCTTGATCCATCGTTGTTTTGAAGAGATAGGATCAACCCTTAAACCTTGCTGTAGGATTCTTTTTTAATTAACCTTTTACTGAAATTTAAGGGATAGAATTTCGAGAAATCTTAAAATTTGTCATTTAACGTTCGACGAAATGATGAAAGAAAAAAAGTTGTACAGCAAGTTCCAAAGTTGCGCGTTGAGAGTATAAACTTATGCCAAAGCGCTCGTGATTGCGAGAAAATGCTGTTGTTTTTTTGTTCTGGTGTGCAGAAAGGAAGAAAGAAAAAAGGGGGGGAAGGAGCGGCTGTCTGGCAGATGATTTTATTTCAAGGTGAAATAGCAGGTGCTTCGTCCCGCAGTCTGTGCTTTGTCCTGGAGAAAATTTGTTAGAACGCGAACATTCCCGCGATAATTCGCGCGAAGAAGACTCGCAACGAGTTCCAAGCGAGTCAACTGCGACTTCGTCCGCGAGATTTTTTCCCTCTCGACTTCCATTAACTTCCATTAACTTCCGTTGACGCGTCCTCTCTTGGAGTGGACCGAGCTCTCGGTTTGCTCAACCCGGCTGATATTTGACAATTCCCTCCAAAATTTTGCATTCCAAGTTTTTGCTTTAACGCGCGACTAGATCTGCACTCTCTGCGCTCGATATCTTGGAAAGTCCCAAGTTAGTTCAAGGTAATAAATGAATAATTGCCCGAAAACGCGCTATCAAATGGAGAATCAGGATCTCGAGTTAACGAAAAAGTGAAATTGTTTCTTCTAGCGAGAAGCGAGAAGATTTATTTTGCAACTTGGTTTAACGATCATCGATCGTTAAATGAATCGAATATTAACACCTTGTTCTACGGTTGACGCCACTTCGCGTCGTACGAACATCGTGCGCTATATTTCACTTCAGTTGCAGTTAAGATTTTACTGTGTATGCAAGAACGACGAAATAGGCCTAATATTTACTGTCACTTTAAAAAATTATAGATATGCCATCAAAAAATGTGGAACATAAACTCGGAAAAAACATTTATGAAAGATGTAAAAATTAACTGAAAAAGATTCTCGAGGGTCTGATGAGGATTAATCAATTCATTGGGTAATTAATGGCGGTTATTAATTTCACTGTCGCGGTCGGCGTATTATACCTAAATTTCATTCAATGGCGGTCATTAATTTCACTGTCACGGTCGGTGTATTATACCTAAATTTCATTCCATGAAATAGGTACAAAGCGGCCTGGATGTTTGCCCGAGTTTGTGCCGTTACGCAGGTAAAGAGGGAAAGCGGAGAAAACAATTGAAACGATTCCGAAACAAGTAGAATCGCTCTTTTCGACGATCAAAGGATGCTCTTTAATATTTAGATTAATCTTTATTTTTTTATTCGAAAACAATCCTTAGGACTATCCTTTATTCGAAAATAGACTATTTGTTAATAATTGGAAAGTAACAATTTTAAAAAAAAAGGCAAAGATTCCAATCGAATGTCGGATTACAATGTAATTTCAAAATTTATGTTTGCATTACACATGCCACTCGTTTGTTTCGATCGTTACTTATAATTTTTCATACCGAAGTTGCTATATTAATTTAATTTTAAAATGTATAATTTTGTTCTGTACAATTGCTACAATTTTTACATATAATATTATTCTCTCTTGAGAACTGATAATTTCTGATTAAGAGGAAATATTTTGTTGGATAATTTCTGATAAGAGGAAGAACTGTATTTGTATAAATTTTTATTGGCCACAAAGGAAGACGAAAGAGCGTACAAAAATATCTGATTCAAATTCTTTTTTGTGAACATCAACGTCCGAAAACTTTCTGGAGCAAATCCAATTCCTTCTTTTTTTTTTTTTTCGTCGAGCACAGTATATTGAAGAATCTTTCAGAAAAACAAGATATTTTTTTGATAGATTTTCTTTGGATTTAAGTATTTTACATTATCGTTGAACGTTCAAACTGATTGTACTCGAGACGTCGGAAACACACGAAATTCAAAAAAGTTTCGAGAATTCGAAACCACCCGTTTCCACCGGAAATCTTTAGATACCAGTATTACGCGGGCAATTCGACTACCACGATGAAGAGAAGTGGTGCGTCGAATTGCAATTGACAAGTTGCACGGCAGCTTGGCCGTACACCTAAAGCACCATCATTCTACATCTTCCATCAGGCAAGTGTGCTCGAAGTGCGGCTTCACTGATTCGGGCTCTTCTTGCCCATTTAAATCGGTGAAGCGGCACTTCGAAACCACCCACGCAGCTGGGCAGTCGACCCTCGGTGTCTGTACGACAACAGAGTTACGACAACGACAAGGACAACGATCCTAGCCTCTCCTGCCGCCGTTCCATCGAGCTTCGGGCTGGTCCCGGTGATGATGTCCTTGCTGCCTGCAGTCAACATCTCCGGAGGAGCACCGTCGCCGACCGCAACACCTTCGGGCGCCCTGATGCCACATTTAATACGACCGAACGGGACCCTCTTCCAGTCCATCGAGGAAGACCCTGCTGCCCCCACCTGCCCTGAGCAGCTCGCGTCGACCAGGAGCACAGCGTTGGTCCATCAGGGGGAGCCCCGCAAACCCAGCCCCGAAAGTAATGAAGACGACGTCAGTTTCGTCGTCCACAATCGACGCCGGAGGGTTGAACACCAGCAGCGGCAGCAGCAGCAGCGACAGCAACAACAACAAAAGCAGCAGCAACAGCAACAGCGGCGTCAGCGACAGCCTCAGTTGCAACAACAACAGCAATGAAAACAGCTGCAGTGGCAGCAACGTACCTGGCTCCCGCTGACGTCCCGCGCTCCACGGGTGTATGCAGCGTTCGGGCGAATCTGTGACCGAGCTCTGCGCTCTCTGCTACCGCCCATAGGGTGGAGCATTTGCCACAAGCGACGCAACGGGAACAGAAAAGAGAGGACTGCGCGTGATCCTACCACAGAAGATAATCCAAAGGAAAAGGACTAGCCCGCAGAAAAAACAACAACAACAACGAAGACGGCAGTGCGGAGATAGAACTGTACCCGGAGAGAATCCCGCGCCGGTGATCCCGTTGAGGGGCCGGCAGCGTGGTGAGAATTGCGCCCTCCAATGACTGCAATCGAGTCGGGGAGCGCAACCCTCCATCAACTGAGCTGCGCGGCGGACGCGAATCCCGCGGTGTGGTGTACGGAGAATCGCTTTCGATTCGCGAAAACGTGGGCCAGTCTCGTGAAGGATGCGTTAGCCGCGCGGACGATCGAAGATCTGGAAGCCGTCGCCGCGAGTTGGCCTAACTTTTCCCCGCGAGGAGGATGATGCGCGCAAACGCGAACGCGAACGCGACCACGAACAACAAACGTCGCGGCGCGTCGGGCGGTCGGCCACAAACGGTGAGCAGGACGACACAACCGGAGCAACGCCCCAGTACTCAGGTTGAAGAGGCCCTTCCCAGTCGAGAGGAATGGACAGGGGATTGCGCGAGAGTGCAAAGGTTGTACCGGACCGACCGGAAGCGCGCTTTCGAGAAAATCCTACACAAGGAATCCCCTTCCTGTCAGTTGCCCATGGAGATGTTCCAAAGGCACTTTACGGAGACCTTCGCGCGGTCGGATGTCTCTGGTCCCCTCTCTTCGTCCCGGGATATGGCGGAACTGTCCGTCGCGCCCCTCGAGCGGTCCGAGGTGCTCCGTTGGCACAGAAGTATACACAAATCGTGCACTGACGGAGTATCTACGGCAACCTAAAGAGAGGTAACTCGGAAGCTGGAATTTTAACGGCCCCTTTTAATTCCTGCTTTCCAATAGGACACATTCCCCTCTACTGGAAAGGGAGCTTAAATATTCTAATTTACAAAAAGTGCTCTCGAGAAGAGCTGCTTACAGCAATGGGCAATGTAGTGGTTAGATTGTCCGCCGCTGTGCTGGCCAATCGACTGACGCGATGGACGGCCAAGAACGAACGTATCAGCCCTGCACAGAAGGATTCCTGCCGTATGAGGAGTTCCTCGAGCAATCCTCCAAGCAGCAGCGTGCGTTGGAATGCTCTCACTGTCAGAAGAGGGAAGTGGTGGTCGACGTATTCGGCTCGGTCCTCCACGGGGTCAACGAACGCCACCTCGCCGCCGCCGTGCCAACAAGGTTTGTTGAAATCGTGTCCAACCTTTACAATGGCTCCACGGTATGCGTGAGGACCTGCGACGGATACACAAATCCCGTCCACATGCTATCGCGGTTACGACAGTGTTGCTCCTTGAGCCCGATACTCTTCGATCTGGTAATCATCCCACTGGTACAAGAGACCATGAATTCGGGAGCCCGTTTTGATATGTTTGACGCGAGGGTGACGGCCCTGGCGTACGTGGACGACATTGCGTTGGTCGTTGCGAAACCCCGCACGATGTAGCAACATCACTCGACTGTTGAGAGTGTCGCAAGATATTTGGGACTCTCATTCAACTACCGTAAGTGCGTGACGCTACACATCTGGGCCAGGGGAGAGTCGTCCTCTACGGCTTTCCAACTTGCGGGTGAGCACCTGCCCACTTGAGCGAAGGGTCCACCTGGAAGACCTCACTGGGTCCGTCAGAGTCCATACCGCACCATCGGGTCCCTGATCGCCGAACTTGAGGTGGTCAGCGCATCATTGCTTGCTCCCTGGCAGAAGATTGAGACCGTGGCGACGTTCCTATTGCCGCGCCTTGACTTCTTGCTGAGGGCTGGAACCGTTGAGAAATCGCCATTAGCCGAGGCTGACCGGAACCTAAAGGGAAAGAGAATGGATGGTTAAACCTCTCCCAACGTGCCAGCGCAGAAGTGGTATTCATCCCGCCGTTTGGCGGACTTTGCGGATGTTACCGCCGTGGCATACGCGTTCAAAATTTTGAACGCAAATGGTCCCGCAGTCGCATGCGTTGCGAGGTCAACGTTGGAAAACGCCATTTGCTTGAAAATCCGGCGAATGCCAAATGAGGGGGACATTTCCAGGTACCTTTCGTGCTCGCTCGAAGAGGAATTGGCATTGCCATATTTCGCGTTATTTTAGTCGCGAGGTGGATTGACTGCCTTGAGGTCCGCAAGGCGGTTTGGGTTCAGTTGGCGCTGGGACTCTGTACGATGCGAACACTCGGTGAGAGTCAGAGTGTTGGCCATAGTGTCACCACTATATGTCCGTGCTTATTGCGAAGCCGGACCTGGACAAAGCCTTCGACTCGACCTCCCATCATAGGGAAAGCAAACGCTTCATAGTGCCTTCGTTTCATCGACTGGCGCTTTGTGTATCGCGTCCAACGTGCTTCCCTTAGACGGATCGAAGATGCCGACGGTGTGGGTCCCAGTTGGAGACATTGCTCCATGTGCTCTGTCACTGCGGCCACCACGCGGCTGCTCGGCAGTTGCGCCACAACGTGATTGCCGAGAGGCTTGCCGCGGCCTCCATGCTCCCTGGAGAAACGCGAATTAATCAATGCGTTCAGGGCTTCAGCGAAGAACTGCGGGATTTGCTTCCTGATATCCTGATTGTGACGCATTAGCCGTTCAGGACCGTATCGCCGTGATCGGTGTTACCGTGCCTTTCGAGAATAAATTCGATTCGCTTGAAAGTGCAGGAATAGAAGAGATCCGTATATATCAACAACTCACGGAGTCATTGAGGAAGCGCGGGTACATCGTTTACGTCGACGATTTCGTCGTAGGCACTCTGGGCGCCTGGAATCCAAATAACGACGCTCTCACTGCATTGCTACGAAACTCACTAAGGTATGAAGCCCTGAAGCGACGACTCATGGTCTCGGAGACTATCGCGTGGCTCCGAGACGTCGAGCACTTGGCAGTACTGCGTTTTGGAATCAGCTGCTCCGGATGCGGCGTCTCCCACGTAAACGGACGCGTCCGTACGTGAAAATCAGCCCGCGATCGACGCGACTAATTTAAACGTAGACGTCTCCGAGGCCATGAAAGCGCAGCCACCCTTGAGCCTTTAACCAGCCTTAACCAGATTCGATGCATGTTCCTGGGCGTCAGCGAGGACTGGACCATTTTTCCCGCTCATCAATTCTTCTGTTTCTACCATATATACAATAGCCTAATACTGGCCTCTCTAACTGTTAATGTAATTCTGTAAACTACATTCCCGGCAGCACTTGATGATTTACTAGACACAAAATGTAATAGCTTCCTTCCTTGATGCGAATGCTCCACTCTTAGCTGAATCTAAGCTACTATATTTCATTTCCATTCTATCTCTGGTTATATTTTTATATTTTTATTCTTTATCTATTCTCAACTTTTTTTTTACTTATGTTTAACCTGCTCTAATTTTACTTATATCTATCTATACTTTGATCTATAGCAACTTCCAGACTAGTTGCTATTTCTATATATTGTATTTTCCCTTTTTTCTCTTTTTATTCTTGACTTTGGTTGCGTCGCCAAGACTACTTGCGCAACGACCGATGTTATATATGTTTATTTGAATACTTGAGGGTAACCAGCCTGAATCTCTTTTATTTTTTCCTTCATATTGGCATGTATACAGGCTGGCTTACCGCTTCCGAGCCTTGCATACTTTCTTATACTTGCGCACGCTAGCAAATAATCATATTGTACAGGTAGCGTGCATGTATAACTTTTCTTTTTGAATATGCACAGAGAGGCGTCCGCACCATCTCCTCTGTATTACATTAAAAGCGTCATCGGCTTTACGTACGCTTTGGAAGCTCATTGTAACATCTCTTGGGGGAACTTCGGGGCAAAAGTAAATTTTATTCCATAATTTTATTCCATGCAGCATACTATATTGACGAGAATTTAATAATTTCTGCTTCAGTGGGCGCAAGATTTGATAAGACTAATGTCGTTATGTAAAATATGGTTAGTCAATAAGTTATAATGCAAGGAGTGGTGGTATTGTTTGAATAAAAATTTTGTAAAATTGCATAATGTACTCTTTCAATTATACATTGTAACAACGTTTCGAATTCGAATCTCGAGAATTTAAATGTTAGCTTCTTAATTATTTTTAAAGTTATGTGAGAAATAATCTATTTCTAAAGTAACTAAAATATATTATTAAGTATTTTAAATAAAAGTTGAATGAATTCATTTCTAATTAAATGATTTATTCTCCATTAATTTCTCCCGGCGGAGTTACACAGAGTTCACTCACGAATGCAAGTAGCGAGCTTCTGGTTAGTTCGTAATATGTACATAGCTCGGCCGAGCTGGCTGAGAAATTGTAATGCAATTTTAAACTAATGGATTCAAAATAATGTCGCAAGTTACCGTGGTCTGGATTTGGAATCGATTTGTTAACTAATTAGCCACGGCCACTGCTCTGCTTCGTTTCCTTCTGCTGTCTTTTCATTTCTTTCTCCCGCTCTCTTCCCTCCCTGTGTTTAGTTTATAACTTAGGCAACTATATCAGACTTCCATTCAGTGGTTAATTTTAACATCCCGTACACTTTTACCGTGTACTTTATCGAGCGAATCGAATCGAAGCTCTGAGCTGTTCTAAAAAAATACACACGTAATATTCCTTTTGCGCGAAGTGGTAGGGAGGTATTCTTCTTTATGCGAATGCAACGCGACGTAACGATCGCATCATATTTTCGGCGCTTGAAATGATTCAGATAAACCTGAATTTTTACAGAATAGGAATGTGTTTATCTGGAAATGCGTATTTTTCATGTATTTATTCAGTATACTAGAATATGTCATCCTCTAGCGGTTTTCTCCTTTGATTTTTCACTTGGAATTCACACATTACCTACAAAAAAGTATGATTTTTTTTAATTTTCTCAACTTAGCTAAATAATAAAATTAACTTAATGACATTTTAAGTCAAAACTCTGTAGCTTTGTTTTCGTGTATTTATTTCAACAGCTCCTTTGGTGTTTTCTGCTACTACCAATATAATTTTACTTACCGAATAGGAGTAATATTCTAGTCAAGGAGATTGAAATGAAAATAATGATAAGAATATTTTTGGTTCTTCCTTTATTACAATGCTGTTGCTTTAACATTCTGCAATAGTCTTTTAAAACTAATTAAATCAAATCGTAATTTTATTGTATATTTTGGATGATTTTTTTATCTTAATTTTACTTCAAAAAGTGTAGAGATGAAATATCTATTTTCGATATTGAAATAAGATTAAGAATGCGATTACTTTTAAACTTTGTATATACTTGTTCACTATATTGTAACATGTTAACTAACAAGTGAACAAATTATTTTATTACTGATTATAACATCATCTGTACAGCACCAGGTACTGAAATGAAAATAGTGCATGGAAATTATAGGAAAGAAACATGATAAGGAGTTTTTCCGAATTTTAACGATTTTTATTGTTTTAATATGAAGTTATATGTTGAAGTTATACTTGCAAACCAATTAAGTTATACTTGGGAACCAATTAAATAAGTGGTAATATGCAATTATATATTATTTTAGTGATTTCTTAAATTTTGATGTTACTTCATGATTAAAAAGGATTAATTTATGTTTTTGAATACTAATTAAATTATAATATTCAATTATAAATGCATTTCTGATAAATTTTTTTAAATTTAATTTTACGAGTAAGAAAAATTATTTTTACATGAAATTGTATA
The DNA here is from genome assembly GCA_002806875.1 of Lepidotrigona ventralis hoosana. Classification (NCBI taxonomy): domain Eukaryota; kingdom Metazoa; phylum Arthropoda; class Insecta; order Hymenoptera; family Apidae; genus Lepidotrigona; species Lepidotrigona ventralis. The sequence continues at coordinate 41,871 of NIPQ01082092.1, read as the reverse complement.
TTGGTCCTTGAAAACCAACTAAACCACATCGCAATATGTTATTACACACTTTTGGTGAATCTGTGAATTTTAATACTTGATTGTCAAAGAACAATTATTTTGACATAAAATTATATAGTCCTTGCCTTTGCAAATCAATTTATAATATACGGTTCTGATCATATAATTATGACAATTCAATATATTCGTCTATTCATAATTCATCATTTAATCAAAATACATCTTGTTGAAAAGGAAAATGTTTTTGTACATTATTGCTCAGACCTATTTTCAGAGTCATCAATCAGTTCACGTACAATGCATGTACATGAGTTCTAGCAAAGTGTATAAATGACTTTGCAATGGTAACTGTTGATATAGTACATAATAATTACTACATTGCGGATATTTATACCTTCATGAGAGACTGAATATACGAAATTAATTTAAATTGAAAAATTCAAAGTACCCTGCTTCTCGTGGTATTTACTTTTTATTACATTAAAAAGTATACAAAAACATTCAAAGTATAGTTCTTTATGATATTGGTACAGGAAACAATTTTCTACTTAGATTCGATCATTTCAATTGCATTCCCATTTTTCTTTACATTCCTTTAAAATTGTCTAATAATTGGACGAATCACATCTGATTCAATCCTCTGCCCGATAAATTAAGAAATTGAACGCACGATTGACGACGAAGCGCAGATCCGCAAGCGATGATGCAATTTATTATATTATTCCACGCGAAAGTAGTATATCAAACTCTAACAAAAAAATAACAGTCGTACGAACAATTCATTCTCGTCGAGTGCAAATGTTGTCCGAGCGACGAGACAAAGAATTTCATCTTCCGTCTATTACGTTTCATCATTTCAATAAGTCGCGACTACCGACAACGGGTGTAATCGCATTGATCATTTTATTTCGGGAAATCTGGTATAAAAACGCGATAAAACATCACCGTAATTTACTTTCGTTTTAAGAAATAATTCTCGATCGATCGAGTAACGCCCGCAACCGAATTGAGTATTCCCGATGCCATTCAATATCAAGTTTATTTTGCTCGTTCGCCTCTCCATTCTGATTTCTGCCAATGGACAAGCTCGCAATGGACAAGCTCACAATGGACAAGCTCGCAGAAATTTTGTCTCGGAGCAAAGAAAATGCAGGGAGAGGGGTGGTGGGACTACGATGCCGCTTCACAGGAAAGCGCGCATTTCTAATACACGAAACATCGCCGTCCATCGAGAAATATCTCCGCCAATATATAACACTACTACGGCGAAGTATATGCGGGCGATACTGCACGGTGTTGCATTTAACTACTAACCGAAGCAGGTGAAATTTTAGAATAATGTATTTGTAACGCCTTAAATCACGCGTTAATATCCCGAGAAGGGTTGCTTCTACCTGGCGTTTGATGCAAATACTTTCACCAAATTTGTACGTTGTTCTATCAAGATACTCGCCCGTCCTCAAATAAAAATATTTTTTCGCGTCAAAATTTTTGATCTCACTTTATTTTCTTTTTTTCGTTGACAAGGAACATCCGCAGGAAATTTTGATAGATATCGATTTGGATCTGGAAATGTGTATCTTACGCGGGTTGAGAGAAAAGCACAGCAGCTTCCATTATTTTTAAATCCGCGAAAATAACTTAAAGTAATTTCCTCCGGATGAACTAAATTTTTCTTATTCTTCAATAGTTTCTTATTTTATTTGAAGCTCGTAAATAACTTAGAATTTTAGTGGATCCAAGAAGAATGGTTAGCACAGCTAGCTCTTTGCGTTATTTTTGTGAAAACAGGCGGTACATTAAATAAAATGTGATTTCATATATAGTTCACTACATACTCTCCAAGATGAAAGGATAGCATACACTGTATTTTCTTATATTATCTATTTTCTACATTATGTACTTCTTATATTCTCTTCTTTGATACTGGAACTGAAAAATAGATGTTTGAAACATAAAATTTTTAATCAGAGACTTGGAATGAAAACTTAGGAGGGCTTTAAAACACAAAAGAATAGAGAAAGTTTTTATTCACGTAATCATTTGAATTTCTGAAAATAAATTGTTTCACATGCATGAAATTTCGAACAAGGTCATTACAAATTAATGGTCCTCAATTGATGAGTGGTACAAATCCAAATTAAGGAAAATAAGTTCATTATGAAAATAGTTTGAAAAACAATTTATGTTTCTATTTGCTAATTTAGTTTGCGTATATTTTGTTTTAAAAATAAGAATCTATTTTTATAATATTAAATAACATGATTCTTCACCATAGTAATTTTATTAATCAATTTATCAATTCAATATTAACAATTCATTTCGCCAGATTAATTTAAATTTTTCGTCTGTTTAATACTGATATAGCTTATATTATATAACGGAAAGTAGGGAGAATGCGTAGATTATTATATCAATACCCTTAAGCGCGAAATTTTTTAGAAAACGTAAATGTAAATACTGCGCAGTCTAATGGCAAACCAAGATTGAACAAATCGAATATTTACGCTCGTCAGTCTCACGGAAGCTGTCGAAAGCATAACGTTCTGAAATACAGTTTGTAAAATTAACATTTGCAAAAGCACAGCACAGGACAGCGGGAAAACGTCATTTCCAGCTGAAATAGCACGCGATGTTGAAATTAAACGAAGAACGTTGTTCTGTGACAAAAATGGCAATAACAGTTGAGAAAAGTCGTATAGTGATAACGAATTTCCTAAAAGATCCTGATAATTATGGGTGAGGAAGAAGCTGTGAAGGTTGTAGAGCTTCTCACCCATCTCCTCCTTCCCGTTGTTGTTGTGATAACGGCGGACTTATTGGGAGATCTCTCCTCGATGTAGCTAGGGCGCCGCGACGTTCTCAGCTGGAGCGCATCGTACTCCTGATGCGGATACCGGATCGTTCCCTCGCTCGCCGTCTTCCCATTCACGTCGGGTTGGATAGCGCCCGCGCTCTCTCTGCGTTTCCCTAGACGGTCATCACCTCATCGCAGTAGTGGGTGACCGCCATCCGCTTCCTGTCGTCTGCCAGCAGCGCTTTGAGCTACCGGCGACAGGACTCCTCCGATGCTGGCCCTGAGAACGCGTCTCTGCTCTTCGAAGGCTGCGCATTCCTCGAGCGTACGCTGGGCGGTATCCCGATCCGCGCAACAGGTATTCGGCGGTCCTCTCCGCTGCGATTCTCATCAGATACTCACCGAAGCATCCATGCCCGGTGAGCATCTGAGTGATCCTGTAGGCTAGCAGGTTGAACGGTTAGCGTCGCCTCTTGCGAGATCGTGCGGTACCCGCGTACAATCCGTATATAGATCCGTCGCTAAAGTCGCCGCAGCATCCTGGCTTTGGGAAGCTTTGCGGTTAGAGCTCGCCACCAGATGGGTACATCGTATAGAGCCATCGACCTTATCATTGAGATGTAAAGTCTCCGGACCCTGTTGTGCTCCTCCACTTTGGGGCCAGCATAGCGGCCACTCATTCCACCTTGGGCACTAGGGTGGCAAAGTGCCCCTCGGAGGTCGTTCGCTCGTCGAGCGTCATTCGGAGGAAATTCATCGTCTGACCAACGAAAATACGGTCGTCGCCGATACTTATCCACGACTGCGGCGAACGTCTCGAACCAGATGGCTTTCGTGTTCTTGGTCTTCACGTCCAGTCCTAGCCTCTTGATCGGGTCGGTGACTGCAGCCACGCATGCCTCTGCGAGTCTGATGGTCCGCTGCCAGTCGCGCCCACCGGCGACGAGTAGAGTGTCGTCGGCGTAGCAAGTCAACCGATATTCCACAGCAGGAGTCCGACCCAACACCGACGCCTGCAGAACGCTGCGATCGGACATGGACGAAGTTACCCCCCCCCCTTCCGTCCGTACAGAACTCCATGGTCCTGTGAGTGAGACAGTGCACCACCACCCTCCTCAGGTAGAGGGACACCCGATGCCAGGCAAGTCCCTCTCGGATCCTAGACCAGGGAAAGGAGTTGAACGAGTTGATGAATCGATCGAAGCCGCCAACGCCATTCCGCCCTGACTTATCATTGATTTTTCCTGACCTCGGACGCGCTATCGCGTCGATAGTGAACCTCCCATTTCGGAAGCTGAATTGGCTCTTCTGGAGGTTCGATCCCGCGTCTAGATGCTACTAGATGCTTCGAGACGCGTTCCATTGCCATCCTTTCGAAGGGTTTCCCCACCTCGTTAAGCAGACAGATCGGTCTGTAACATGCTGCCGAGTCCGGTAAGCCCCCGGCTTGGGGATCAGCACCAGTCTCTCGGTCTTCCAGTTGGTGGGCACTCTGCTGTTCTTCAAGCAACCGTTGAATAGATCTCTCACTCGTTCCTCAAGAAGAGCTAACGCTAGCGCGCGGTCGGGGACGCCATCCGGTCCTGCGACGGTGTTCTTGGCTGCCATCATGTTCACCGCTGTTGCCAGCTCCTTTTCCGTGATGGACTGTGGTAGCGGCTGCTGCGATGATGGTAGATCTCTTCCTTGAGGCGGAGCGACTCAATCTCCACCGCCACTCTCCACTCCAGTATTCTGCGCGTTGTTGCACAGAAGGCCCATGATAGATCGACTATCGATTCTTCCTGCCAGCGGACGAAAGTGCTCGTCCTGCCGGAGTTGTCCGGGGGAATCCCAAAGCGTGAACTTCACGCTGAAGTCCTTTACGACCAGTGCTTGTTTCGACGCTCTCCGCACGACAAAGTCTTAGTGTCATTTCCGGTCGCGGGGAGCACTCCAGCGCGCCTAACCGTCAGGACTTTCACGTTCCCGCGCGTCACTGTTGCGGTCTTCGTCGGCGGCAGCGGTCTATTCCTTGTGGCTCTGACCTCCGCTCTGGACAGCTCTATGCGGTCCGCAATACTTGCCGGTTTCCGCGTGCCGATCTCGTCCCGCAGTGCGGCGAGGTCTCTCGCCAGAGAACTCACCATCTCTTGGAGCGCGGATATCGCGCTCTTTGGCGAGGTAGGTCGGTTCGACGTCATCCTGGTGTCGGTAGCTCGTCCAATTGTCTCCGGTGAAGGGGCTGGGCCCAGACGTGGCCTCCGGTCCTCCTGGTTGCTGCCGGAGGGTTTCCTCGTCACATTGGCGGGACTCCTCTCCTTCGTCCTGGAGGCAGCGCTTTCGAGCTTCACGACTCTCTCTTGCAGGTACTGATTTTGTATCATTACACTCTGCAGCTCGTTCTCCAGAGCCTCTTCGTTGGCCGTGGAGCGATTCCTCTTCGCCAGTTCAGTAACACTGGCGCAAGATATTCTGACCGCTTCCCTCAAGTACCTTTGGTACGTACCCTTTAATTTACCCGTAGTCGCAGCAACCTTCCCCACCGTCCTCATACAATCGATGACTATGGCAGTCAGGAGTATTTCTAATTTACTTGCGACAGTTAAAAGATAAACTCTCTTCCTTAATGATTCTGAGTGTTATTTCAAATTTTTAACTGATAATTGAAAATAATACTGAGCAATGTACTTAAAATAAATGACTTTGAATTATTGAATGAAATAATTAATTTAGTTACTTAATCGTAATATATAAATCGTAAAAATTATTAAACAATATCTAGAAATACAGTAGAAATATAACAATTTAATTGTTTCAAATGAATTGTTTAAACTCTAAATTAAGGTATTTCATAACTGTAAAATAAGGTATTGATGTTTTTATGTATCATTTAACAATTTTAAATATTTAATTATAATTGAACCAGTGATTGGATTCCCAAACATTATTTCATAGTTTGAATAATTCATTTATAACAATTAAATTATTTTATTTACACTAACGGAAAAGACAGTTACAAAATATGCAAACTCATCTGAAATAATAAACGAGCGAAAATTTTTATGTGTTGCGCGATTATTCTAAAATGACAACCGCCGCTTAATTCAATTTTTGTCTACATAATTTTTCTCTAGATAAATTTCTATTTAATATACATCAATGCAGTTAAAATTTAAAAATTAATATCGCGAAAATGTAAAATCAGTTTTACCCGATAGAGAATTAATAAAATATTACATTTAACATTGTAATATATTCATGAAAGCTTAACTTTGCGAGAGAAATGTAGAAACTGGTAAATTATTGGTTAGTATAATAGAAAAACTGTTTTTAGAAATACTAAAAAAATTAGCAGTTGTTTGGGATCGCTGACGACCAAGATATTAAACTAACCTTGAGCGGTAGGAAGATCCATTATCAATTAACCTTTCAATGTGTACACAACGACTAAATATTAGAATTTTGAAAAAAAAAGTTATCAACTGTTGCCGATCATTGACGACCAAAATATTAGATTGACATTTAGTGGTGCGGAGATTCATTACCAATTCAACATTCGTGCAAAGAATCAACGGAGTACTGGGACGTCGTGGGATGCTTTTGTCTTAACTTTAAGTTGCGTGCGTTTAATTGTGGATTACCAAGGACGCTATACTACTAGAATCTCACCACGTCTTTCCGACGAGGCTGTAGTTTCCCGATTTGGGACACTGACTGCGAAACTCGGAAACTCGATTCTAGTGCAATGAACACAGTAACAGTATCAACAACGAACGAAAGAATAGAGGAGGTGAGGAATTCCTAATTTCGTCGAAGTTCAGTAACCGTTTCTTTGTACACAATGCGGTGATATGGCTGCGAATTATTGTCTGAATTGCATGATTATATACATTGTATGCATTTTATGCTGTGTATGATTGTGTGTATTGTATATACTATACTATTGTGTGAGAGATGAACTTATTTTAACGCGATGGTTGCGTGTAATGAAGGGAGGATGAGAAGTATTGTATGATGTACGTAATGTATTGTAAGCACAGGTGCGTAACCACATCATCGTGGTGGGACGTAGTAATTGATACTGTTTTACAAACATTATAGTCCGTAAAATGTTATCAAGCTAAGTTTGAAAAATGAAAAACGATTAACTTTAATGTTTGTAAAACCATAAGCTGAGAACTACGCAACCTTGATGAACTGAACTGTAGAGATAATTAGATAACTGAAATGTTAGACCAGGGCACCGTGTGACGACGAGGGATCTCGCAGGGACATCATGAGATTCGTGCGTTTTAGCTGTAAGTCGTTCGTTTTGTTTTAGTTAATCATGAGACAGTTGGTATCTGTAAATTCAATGTAAGTACAATTTATACAGTGATACGGTTATTTCTATAATATATGCGAAACGATAATTGTTTCTTTAGATATTTAAAATATTTTAAGTATTTATATTTTAAGTATAATTATAACTATTTTCAATTTGAACCTTGATTTGTATTTGAATATATTATGCTTTGTGGTTTCCTTTCATCGGCTTTTTCTTAAAATTCTTTTTGTTGTTCGTCTGCACCAAATGATAAGAATTTGTGAACAGTTTGAAATCGTATATCAAAAGGAGTTCCTTTTTTCTTATTGTATACAATTGTTTAAAATAAAAGAGGGAGATGGAACAAGGATAGATTTCGATACGTAGCAAAGTGGTGAAACCATGCAGCCTTTGTTATTTGTAATAAAAATACTAAACGCATTCCTGCGATTCAACTATGAACTCTATAACGAGCAATATGATTTAATCGGCTGCGATCACGATTTTGTTTTTATACAATCAAACGTTTTGTTGAGTTGTTAGAGAGATCTTTGATTTCTAAAACTGTAATTGAACTTCTTTATGATAACATATTAAATATTTTTAAAGACTGTAGACTTTTGGTTTGGATGCATATTTCAAAACAGATGATTTGATTAAATGATAGATCTTTTCTATGTCTCGATTAAATATAAAGTCTATTCTAAATATAATTCCCTAAATATATTTCAATAAATAAATCATCCCGTTATAATTAATAATTTTATCGTTTTCAACAAAGAACCAATAATACGTAAAACGAAAAATACGTAAGCACGAATAGGGGTCTTTCTGACACACACATAAATAAATGATGGAATAATTTTAGATACTACTCTCTTGTTTGGGAATCTGGAGATACAATTGAATTGTTTGTATCATTTGACTTGGTATAGTCACAGACGAGCTTTATATTATTGAAAGTTTGACAACACTGTAATGATTCCCAAGAATCACTAGTTTCCCAACTCAACGTTGTTTGAATGTAGAGTGCGCTCAAGTATCAGTCATTTATTACAATGTTGGTATTGCAGAACGTAATATGCATACGATGTTGCTATTCAGTTTCATCCGTGCAAATACTAATTTATGCACTTATAATCAAATAATCGCAATCTTAATCAGGAAAATAGAGTGCAACCGTATTGGAGATTACAGTTTTAATTATAGTATTAATTAGATGAAAAACCTTAGAGACATAAAACCTTATTAGACATAAAATTTCAATGATAATAATCAATTCAAAAACGAATCGCTAGATCTCGTCAAATTTTTTATGCAATATAAGGAATGAAATTAAATATACTGTCAAATATCATTCAAATGCAGTCACTTACATTCTTAGCTTTTGAAGCACCGCTTTCTCCTTTTCAGGGAATGATGTAGAAATTATAAAGAAAATTATAAAGAACCTTTAATAAAACATGAAATGTTAATATTTTTATTTCGAAAATTAATAACATTTTAAGTGAAATACAAGGAATAGAATAAAAATATATTATAGGATGTCACAGATAGAAGATAATATAAAAAAGTCAAATTAAGAATATAAAATATGTAGACAGTTGATGTATTAAAAAATTTCATTCTCTGAAAGGTCGTTACAGATCTTACAGGTTTAAATACGTTACGCGCCATACTTGAGTAATTAAATATGGCGCCCTTTTTCAGTTAGAGTTGCGTAACATACAAACAAGGTGACATACAAACCGTATTCAAATCAATCCATTCCAATAACTTTTCCCAAAAATTATTAATGATATAAATATTCTTAATTATCCAGCAAAAAAAGATGGTAAATACATAAGAACAAGCCGACATCAAAATAAATCAAATATTACAGTAATGGTTCTTTAAAATAAACCAGTAACTGTATTTATTTTGAGAGAAATGTATAAAAATGTACAAATTAAATAATATAGTAATCAGAATCGAATGTCGTTCTAAATGCTTATAATACAAACTATAATATGCATTACAATAGTAACTGCTATGTAAATGTGACAACCAGAAAGGTGAACAAAGGGAAACGGATAATTAGTGAATATAATACTGAATATTCTATAAATTACTTTAATAAAACGAATTTGATTGTGATATGAGTATAAATAGTGAAAGAAAACAATGTATAAAACATGAACGTAATTAAACACACACGCTGACAATACACTTTTACGCCACAATCATCAACAATGAATAAAACTCTCCCCGCGCAACAGGTTCGAACTTAATTGGTTGACGGGGAGGCGCGGGTGGAACTACAGATGGAGACAAATAAGAATTTTGCTGATATCCTGCATAAATCAGAATGTTTCTAAAAACGATTAATCATATACTGCATAAATTTATACGTTAGTATTTATCCACACTTTCTCAAGTTAATTTAATTTCAATGAAATTGATTAAATTTACAAATGTAAAATATAATCAAATATGTTTTTTCATAACCTTTAATACAATTATATCTTTTAGTGCAAAATTTTAATATAAATTTGACAAAATTTTCCATACTTCGTATGCAAGTATTTGCTCACTATTTAAATACTTGATTGACATTACATATTGTTAGAACCTGAGAAATATGATTTTTCTGCTTGTGTGAGTAGCTTAGTTTCATCATTTCGCCACAATATGGCTAGTGCATCAGTATGCATAAATTAATCAAATTTTCATTTTTGAAGAGAATTAATTGAGAGAATTATGTTATAAAATTTTGTAATTTTATCTCTAAAATTAAATTCTCAAATTTTTTTTATGTTTCAAAAGCGACACAAGTAAGTCACATACTGATTCTTTTTCGTTGACCTCCACATTTTTAATAGTCGTAATTTTAAACGGCCATATCGTACAAATTACACAAGAATTTGAATATTTTGTGGACACATGAAGACTTTGTTTAATTTCTCGATTTATTGCTTTCTCTTCGTAAGCTAATTAATCAATACGGAAGCTTTGTCCAAAACACAGGACAATATTTATTATGTAAAGAAAAAAGCAAGATGTTTTTAAAAATACACTTTACATTTATTACATTTATTTACATTTTTTATCAGATTTATCTTCGTCCGAGGTTCATAACAGCATACTAAAGTTTTACAATCAACAGAATATTAAATCAATGAAAAGATTAACTTTCATACAAAAAAATTGCTCTTAGAATATGAACTTCTTGTATTATCTTAAAAATCGAAAAGAAATAATAGAGAAAAGATGTTCTTCGCTTAATATGACTAAAACCATTATTTCTTCACTGTTTCAATACATCCAAGCATCACAAAACTATAATATTGTTTGTTACACTTTATAAATGATTCATACGTTTGTAGAAAATGAACGTAGTTGAATTACGTTATAAGATCATATTTATTTATTAGCCGTACGCTTGGCTATTCAGTTCAATACATTACATATATTTAATAAAATGTATAATATTTACCAGATAAATTTTCATAAAAATCATATATCTCGAGAACCATATTCACTAAGACACGTATAAAATGTCCTCCAATGTTTTTTTATAGTGCTGTGAATGTCATAATGTAGGATCATTTTCTGTGAGAATTCAAAAAGTCTGTGAGATCTGGTTTTAAATCTGGAATCGCAGACGTTTCTGATATGCTCAGTAAATACGGAGGTGTCGGACTATGCGTCATATTGATTTGTACCTGAATAAGTGGTTGATTAGTATTCACAATATTGATCAGTCTATTTTCTTAACTGGTTGGACTGAGCAAACTAGTATTTTGAATTGGTGACTGATCCAGCAACAGATGCAACGGAACTTGATTGCCGTTAGTTTGCGACAAGAGATTATTTTCCACGATGATAGTTGGGTTATGCGTGATCGTTTCCACTTCTATTGGCACTAGTCCACCAACTGGTGCTATTACCGTAGCGCTTCGTAAACCATCAACAGGAGTGGTAGCTGAAGGAAGAAGATTCTCTATCTCTGTTTAAATATCCGTAATTTTATCCGGATTGATCACTCAGCTTCCGCTTCCGATGGTTTAGGAGCATTGGACAAGTGAGCAAGCGGTGGAACAAAAAGCCGTTCGTGCAGCACTTGCTTCAAACTTCCTAACTCTAACGACGTGTAGTCCAATCGACTCTGTAAAGCTGAGCGTTCCTCATTCATCTTCAATTCCTCTTCATGGAAAGAAAAAAGGTAATGTTGAAACTGCTGTTACTTATAGATACTTCAATTTTTTGAATATAATTACCCATATTTTCCAAAAAAGAACAACAATTCCTAATTCTGATAGCGTTCTCAATTGATCGATAAAACTTTTACACAATCCAAAGCTGGAATATTGCGATTAACATATTGCATATGTTTCTCTAATAAATGCTGATCTTTCTCTTCTTCCTCTTTAAGTTTACGATTTCCTTCCAGGAATTTCTTTGTCTTTCTATCTTATAATCTCCTGTCAGAATGACCAACGGATCATGAAACACAGTATCATCACAATCTTTAGCAAAGTCTAATATGAAATCTGCGTATTGTACAGCAGTTTCATCACCGTATGTCTGATACACCAAGTCTGTTCTTTTCCTCGTCAGATTAGCGAATATAGAATCGTAATTTGGGGCGTAAAAACCAGAGGCACCGTAATACAAAGATTTCTTTGGTATCGACATATTTCTCCTATCTTCTCTGAATCCTGCTCATGCTCCTGTACCGTAGTTCAATTAAGCTGCACCAACGAGACTGGTCTTTGATCAGTTCCTGGAATCACGCTGGCTCTCGATACTATGATCTGTAAACTGTAAGTCCCATCTTTCTTTTGTCGATGTGATGATTCTTGTGTCTTTTATCCTTCTTTTCTTTTTCTTTAGTTCCTTGTGTACCACATTTCTGTCGTATTCAGATTCCTGCGTTACAGCACAGTTATGGCCCAACTGTTGTTGACAAATACCCAAATGTTGGGACAACATTGCTCCTTGTCTTCGAGATTCGTTGCCGTATTCAGGTGTCACACTACTACTCACAGCTTTTAAAATTAATTTCGAGGTAGAGGGTTTATCCGTCGTCGCATAGTAGCTTTCTTTTAAAGAGAGGAAAAGAAAATTATTTATTATAAATTTATATATAATTATAAATTAAATATCTTGTGTGTAATATGCATGTTAAATATGAAGACAGGAGAGCATTAAGCTATGAATTATGCAGTACTGCACCCAACAAATATGTTTTACAAAGAAGGATGCAGAATAAGATCATAATAGCATTGTAACATAATTAATAAACATGGTGGCAAATATTGCAATGCATAATTTTGCAGAATTATGATGAAGTGTAGTTGGTAAATGGTATTCCGAATTAATAAAAATCTACAAGGTACTTACAGGAAGGAAGGAAGAAATGTTGATAATATAAAATAGTAAGTGCGATGATTATGACGATTGCGATTATGATGATGATGATGAAGATGATGATGTCAATGATCATGATGTTGATCATGGTAATATTTGTAATAATAGCAATAAAAATAAGGATGACTTTAGATAATTAATTAAGAAGAGAGTGGCCTTATTTTCACATTCAACAAACTAGAAGCGAGATGGAAATAGCACTTAAATTAATTAAACCTTGATAGATGAATACATTAAAATAATTGATATTGTCTGAATCGGTAAAATCTGCAAGAATAATCAAGATAGGAGCAACTTTTGAAATTTAATATACCTCATGAATAGGTGAAGCAAAAGCATTCCTGATGCCATAATACATAACAGCCAGAGTACTAAATAATTGAAATGCAAAAAAAAAAAATTCAAAAATATCTCAGGAAAACATCCACGAGCAAAGCTTTTATAGCAAAGGCAGTGAAAAATGTATCTCGTGAAATTTCTTGTTGCACTTCAACTAATTTCAATGGACAAAGAAAAAAAGTACTAAAGTGTTGGGTATCCGAGTAATTTTGGAAGCACAGCCAGTTTCGTGCAACGAGTTTCTATGCTCGTTATTACACGTCACTTACACCCATAGTAAACCTTTTGCTGTGGAAGCTCCATCCATAATTTTGAACCCACATCACTTCTTCTCCAACATAACTCTCAGTCCGTGGTGAAAACTTCGTCAAAATTCCTGTGCATTATTAAACTATGAATACAAAAAGGTTTCCAATGAAAAAGTTCATGATCTTCAACCAAATTATATCCTTGTACCCTTCAATCTCTATATCTCGTATTACATACTTATTTGTAGATAATTTTTTCATTTGCATCCACTTGCGATTGATATAAATGACAACATGGAATTTCATTCAGCGAGATATTCCAATAATGTGAAAATTGAACAATAATAACGAATGGAGAAACATTAAATCAATTGAAAAAAGAGAGAAAATGTAACATTTGAGAAAGCAGACACGCGGATTGAAGCTATATGTAATTGAAAAAAAAAGTATATCAGACGTAACGAAAACACACACTGATAGCATAACAACGATAGCTGTCAACGCAAGCATGATCCGATTCACAAATGTAGCAACAAATACATATGGCGATGGTGCGATAGCAGGGACCATTCGACGCGCATTCAGCACTTTGATGAAAACACAGTGTGCAATATGATAATACTGTCGAAAACGCGGAATAACGAGGCAGCCTGCGATGCCAAATTGATATTAAAAAATAACCAAGAGTGACGATAACATGATCGATATAAATCAGATTCCGCCCCGGTTCTCACCTTCCTACCTTTCACACTTGTGCTTTTTATCTTTTCTCGACCCTGAGGTTTGCACGTCGGCTCACAGTCTGATAGAATATTCGCACGATAAAAACACTAAACACTACGTTGTAAACCAGCACGAAACGTGATTTGCGAGAGTACCGCGTACCGTTACGTGAGTAAACAATACGACGGCTGTCATTAAAAACGTCAAACTCCGAACCGTAATGGTAGATACAGTCCTTTGTTTCCACCAACCCGTTTCGTTTACTCGCACGCTACACTGGCGACGAATCATTCGAATATGAGCGCGCTACAAATTCGATCGAATATCAATTCATCACATACTCTACCTCCAGTGAAGCATTGAAAAGTTGATTTCAACACATTCCAACATACACTCCCTGCAATATCCAATATTAAATTTTTCTTCCATATCGACAAATTAATTGCAAAAATTCTAAACCTAAACATCGTACCAGACACTTTCTAAAACGTGCAAGCAGAAATATGTTCTACATCATGCGGTAGTTTGAATTTTAACAAACGTTCGTTTATGCCTGATTCTAATTATTGTCATATTTTCCTAAATTTAAAACGTACCATGCCGTTTTGAACAGACACTCGCTTGCACACGCGCGCACGCACAACAAACAAACAAACACACACACACACACACACACACAGCGCCATAAAAATTATACTGATGAGGGAAAAAGCACTCGATATCGAATCTTGGTTGACACTTGCAACAGAACAATAGAAATTGATGCAACGAGAAAACGTCAGTCGTTTTATAGTAATTAGTAGTACATGGAGAAACAAAATACCCGACCGTATTCACAAACACGCTTTGCTGTATAAGATTCCATCTAAACAGGCATACACTATGCCGAATTTTTATTGAAGTTTTGTCCAGAAACTTACCGCGGCAATCCAGTCGCAGTGCAGTTAATGTGGCAAACGATCAGCTCTTTCGGCAAAAACTCGAACGGACCAGAGAGAAAAAGGACAAGGTTGTTTTCTTTGTGACTTTCAGAAGAATATTCACACACTGCGCTCTATGGGCTCTATCATGCCTTGAACGCTATGATGCATTGACCAGTCATTTCCTATTTGTGCCTCAATTTGAATCTCCAATACTTGAGAGATGGAATATACCGATCGTAGGCTTATCAACCTTAAAAGAAAAAGGACCGGAAAGATTCTCATCCATTTTTGATTATTTTTACTTTATTCCTGCTTTTACATTACTTCTTTTAACTTCCCTTGATATGACGTCTGTATTATCTGACTTTAACCTTTTTCAGTAGGAAACTGTCGAGTTAAGGGTGCGATTCGACATTCGAATGAACAGTTAAGGCACTTGAATTTGCTACAAGTTTGAAAATACATGTGTCGACAACGAAACACACACACATATACATATATATAAATTGTCAGACTGAAAGAAAGCAAGAAAGCAAACACGAAAAAACGTGAAAGCCAAGGACTTGGCAGATTCTGGCATTAGCTTTAGCTTTTTCATTGAAGTGGCACAATCCGCCAACGAAATCCCTATGCATTTAAATTTTAACGCGATTTCTCTTCCTAGCATAACGCTTTATGGACTATATCGATACGACGCTGAATTCAATGTCCAAGGCGGCGAGTTTTCATCAAAGATACAGATACAATTGACAAATATCAAGCCAACAAGTTCTCTTGGGGGACAAATTCTCTTTGACGAGCGCGAAATTGGATGAGGAAGATGATACATCGTAGCATATCGTAGTACAGTATGTAGTTACGGAGAAAATCGGTATGGAGTGTGGATGCATGTTTATGCATCGTCCAAGGCAATATCTCCATGATACATTGTTGCGCGCATTTCGTTAGAAGTTTCGAGTATTTAGTATTTAGCAATTAGTAACACAAACTGTACGTATCAGAGGAACAATTTCGTTTGAAATTAATTATGTTTCAATTAATTTAACTCCACAACTCGCCGAGTAGACATGATATAGGAGCACAGCCAAGAACAAGATTCCATTTTTATCACGCTAAATTTTAAAAGACATCAGACAGGTTTTTTAACATTTGTTAATATTTTTTATCGATTCAGATCATGCATATTCTTATCGTATCTACCTATCTGTTCTTTGCTTTCTATTTGCTTTCTCTTTGCTTTCTATTTATTTTTAAACTGATCTGAATGGATATTTAGCGAATATTGCTAAGCTTAACGCTTCGGATTTTGATTCAGGCTACGTAATTCTAGAACCAATTCTAGAATTGCTAATTCAGTAGCTTCAAACTTAATGTAAATTGTTCGATAACCTTTGTTTCCTAATTTTTCAGACTTATTTAGAAAATTCGACATATTGATTCGATATTTGATAATTTGTAATTAAAATTCATGTGTATAAACTTTTCGACATGATGAAAAGGATAGATGTTAAAGATTAATTATCATATTGAAGAAATTTCAACAAAAATCTATTTACTTTGCCAGTAAAAGAAATTAAAGCATCAATATCTTTCAAGCTTTCATTTCCCTGGCAATGTGACGTTTCTCCTACCAATCTTTCGATAACAGCCAATGACTGATCAGAGCGGGTAGTTTGAAGATTGGTACGTACACCATACAGGTAGGTGCATTGGTCGTGTTCGTGGTCGTGGCGCCCAGGCTCCAGCCGTATTCGGAAGAAGGGCTCCATGATTCTCTGCATGTAAACCCGCGTTAATACACACACACATGTAGAGAACAACAGATCAGTCTTGAATGACGAGTAGGGCTTGTCAGTATCCGAAAGGCAGCAAAGTGGCCTTCGCCCATGTGGAACTGGAAAAAGGACACCGACAAAGGACACACATACACACACACACACATGAAGAGGGACAGAGAGAGAGAGAGAGAGAGAGACAAACACGTGGGCAGCAATTGAGTGTACCGTTGGAAGAAGCTAGATCAGACACGCGTCTGTATTATCACTTTTACGGATGGAACAGGCGCTGCATACTTGCTTGGATTTCGGCGACAAACGAGCGAATGAAACGTGCGAGGGACGAGACGTGGGAGGCACGACTCCAGATAGTGCACACATACGCGCACATGTGTGCCGCGAAAAATACATCAGATCGAGAACACACGACACACTCTTCGGTATTGTGGTTTCTGTTTTTTTATCACATACGATTATTCGTATTTACTACGATCATCCTTCCTTTCGTTTTGGCTCTTTCATTGACTTTATTGCATGATATAACGGAACGTCAGTTTGTGCATTGTGTTGCTGATAGTAGACACAGTCACAGTAAGACCAGCAGAAGTCTGTAACATCGCACCGGCAAATGGAGGACGCGTTCGCCGATCTTTGTTTTCGAAAGTACGGGTGTTTCGTAGTTAAGCAACATCCCCGCGGTTAATTTATTTCGGTTCGCGTTGTTACTCGTCTGTGTCCCAACTGTGTGCGCTTTGAACAACCGAAGCTCGAGCAAAATGTTGAGTTGGTGCTCGTGCTGTTCGATGATAGCAAAGAATAGAGCGATTCCGAGTGACAATGTCAAATAATAAGTTGCTATATGTGCCACAGCAGCAACCATCGCTCAACTATGGTAATGTGGTTATTTTGTTCGTATTTCGTTTGTATGCACGCGACAGTACAATATTTACGACAGTACGATTACGCTGACGAATATGCGTTGCGTATTTCGATCAAAATTTCGCAGACCTGTGCATCGAGGCGTATAGCTTTCTTCTCAGCAAAATCTGTAAATATTGTAGGATTAAATAAAGTAACTACAAGCTTACACGAAAGAGCAAACGTCTTCCATTTTAACGGGGTTAGAAATATATCTGTTAAAACGTAGAGCATAGCTCTGCTTTGTTAACGGTTTTACGTGTTAAGGTCGACCGACCTTCGCGGAGGGTCACCGCCAGAAATTTCCATCGGTAAAACGATTATTTAACCAGAACAGCCCTTCCTTCCCTCGTACTTCATCGAATCCTCCTTCGAGAAAAAATCCGAGGGACTATACCTACGCATTACACTGGGTCAAAATTAAACCTCGCTGATTACGTAGAGTTATACTATACAATTTGAAAGAAACGTTGGCTCCAAAAAGAAAAAAAAAAAAAGTTAGGAATGCATTATATTCAGCGCTTGGTATACGTACGTACTTAGCGTTATTCACATTGATCTAGAAAATGGTTGAGAAAATATGAAGCAACTCGATTATCGACCATAACAACAAGTTACGCATTCATGCAACGCAACACCGACACCGTACCAGTTTGCATAAACAAGTCTATTTGAACATCAGGCATCGGTCATGGTAAGCGTGAGTATGTACAACGACTGAACAATGGGCAAGGCTAAGTCTAAATTCTACATATTTAAATGCACATAGTAGCATGCGTTGTCGCGGCGTAACGGTAACGATTTCCAGATTACTACAGTCTACCTTTCCTGCTTGCTTCGCGGAATTGTGGTTCCGTCTCTTGTCATCCAGATCCACCTCGATTGATCGATCTGCCACTTAATAATTTTGTGCGACCAATAACGTTTCGTGAGTATGCGCAATTTTTCTCTCTTCCACACAGATCGTTTCGTTGCAACCAGCAACGAGAGAAAGACCAGAGCAGCGTTAGACCTTGGAGTTTTAGGTTCACACGCGACTCGTCCATTTTCGTTCGGACGTTATCCAGAGGCTTGGTCATCTCTATTTCCAGGATAGCGGTGGATTTGCATAAGAAATTACACGTTTGGCCAGTTCTTCTTTTACGTATCGAGCTAAAACGTAGATATTTTTTCGTGACTCGTTTATCCCTGATTCGAGACGGCAACGCATTTATTCCCTTAGAAATCGTCCATAATAATATGTATGTATGCACAAGTTTCTTTCACGAGAATGTTTTCCTCCGTTGTGGAATGAGCGTCGTGTCGATGAATTGCAGAACGATATCCAGAGTGGGAGCTCGGAAAATAAAATATCGTAACACCACAATTGTCAAGGTTGATCACCTCGGCTTTTTTTAACCAAACCTGTAAAAGGGCCGAAATGCTTATCGTGTCTCTCAGTGCCATTAGATCCTGCAGAAAAAGAAGAGAAAGAAGAGAGAGAAGAAACCCCAACAAGGAGCATTACATGAACGAGATGTCTTCGATTCGAATTCGAATCGCCGCTGCGAAAACCTGTTTAATAGCTCGCTTCACGTGTTTCCGGACAAATTACGGATGGCGTAATACCGCGTAATCTCGATAACAATGAGAGCATTTGTGTAATTGTTAATCTCGTTTCTTTAATACAACGTTCCCCGAATCCTCGCAAGGAGGTTTGACGTATCGCGCGTAATAAATCACAGTCCAACAGCTTGCCATTCAGAGCGTCGTCAGTCGGATTCTACTCATCCGTATTTGACGAACGAGTCTGTTGCAACATTATTGCCGCTTTTCCTATATTTTATTAGTCATTGTCACCATCCTCTTTACTCTCCGAGAGAAGTTTCTCTCTGTCGACAACGCGCGAAAGAGGGGCAGCCTCCTTCTTCTTCGACGACCGTCGCATGAAAACAAAAACTCGTAGTCCTCGCAAATCGAAGGTTCAATTTGGTCTACGAAAAACCCAACGGTTTAGGGCGGGGTAAAGGGGGCAACTGAATTCCTGCTACAAAAGCCGGTGCAGCAAGTGGCCGATAATCATGCAACTTCAATCTACACATTGTATTTCGCAGCACAGTCGTTCATGATCCGTGCTCATGGTTTATTTGCGCACCTATCTCTCTTCTCCTTCGATCCTAACCGTCTACTGCTCCCCGGTTGTTCTTTCTTTTCTTTTTTCTTTTTTCTTTCTTTTCTGGGCAATGCATCACGTCTATCAGACCTGTGCTATGGCTACCTAACGCGCAATATTCTTTTCGCGGCGTCTACTATATCACTTCGTATTGATCCAATTTGTCACGCGTTATATTCGTTATATATTGACAGAGCCAACTGCTTTCTAGTCTTCGAAATGACGAATAAAGCGTTGGAGTGCAGTCCTCGTCGATTTACCAAGTAGTAACATAAAAACGTTGACGCCCTCTCTTCCCCATATGAGAGGAGAAGGTGTCTACATTCTTTTTGAGAAGAAGTCGAGCAGTTAATTTCAAAGCGCACTATTTGGCACGAAAGCGAGGTTTGAATAAAATCGCAATTTACTTACCGTGCCAAACTTATAGTCGCAACTCTAATCTAATCTATTGAGAATCTACCAGTATTCTATTCATCTGGACGACTGAAGATGTACGTGCAATGCAGATTACAAGTACCAGTATCAGTACATTCATCATTACGCGCGTTTAAATCCACGTCGTGTTAGATGAAAAGAAGACTGTACCGTACATGACATTGTGTCTTTCGTCGAGGTGTCCCGCAATGATTCGTGGCGCCCTCGGCCAAAACAGACTGGAGAGAGTGGCTTTACGAAGGGGTAGCTTTTACTCTAGGGGTAAGGGGTAGGAGGAGTAAAATGTCTTTCAGTTCTTCTCGTTATTATTCTACCTATTCTGGAGAACATCGTTGCCTTCGAAAACGATTTTAATCTACTATTATAAACTCCTACTATATTGCTATAGAGGGCTGTTTCGTAGCTTCGTTAAAGAATTAATTCGTAATGAACGGGAATTTTAATCCTTATCGAACATATGTCTGCTCTCAACTACCAAAGCAAAGATTCATTCTGATCGTATAATTAACGAAGTTAACTCGCTTCTGAGGTGTCATTTGTAACTCTTACTAAGATTTAACTATTTTTGTTTTAAGTGCGATTCAATTAACTTTTTGAAAAGAAAGTATACCTATATTGGCAAAATAAAGTTAATGAGGACATGCGTCGTGAAATTAAAAGTAGTGACGATGACTTTTTTCTTGAATTTTCAAATAATTCTTTTGACGAGGTTAACGGCTTCTTTTGAAAATGTATCTAGCAGTGTTTCCGGTGATATGATTATGAATAATGCAACATGCGAGGCCATTATGTATTTCGAGAAACAGTGAAATAGAAGAAAATTATGGAAATGAGAATACTGCTATAAATGAATTTACTGGCTTGGAAAGACGTCATGCGCAACGATCAACCTTAATCAGAAAGGGATTTCTCCATGATCGTTGGACACTCTTTTATATTGAACAGAATACATCGAGTTTCTCAAATCATTCTTCACAGATGCATTGCTGGACACGATTATATTAGAAACAAATAGATGTGTTAAAAATAAAATAGAAAAACTCTATTTATCTGAACGGTCTATTTGGAATAACTGGTTTGAAGTGACAAAAATGAGTTGACCGCATTTTTTGACGGAATCTTGAATATGGGTATTACGCATAATCCTAATTGAAGGGTTACTCAACTAAGGAGCATATTGGAAGCATATCCTTTTTAGAAATATATTTGCAATGTTACAAAAACTGAATCCGACCAAAACGAGTATAAACGAAATGCGACCGCAAAGATACAATATACAACTAATCAAACGATCGGCACTTTTTAAGAGCAACAATCAACGTCGCGTTGACGTTGTGAGGTGAAGTCAACGATTTCGAAGTTCATTACACTCGTTTCCAAAATCGGACACTCGTTCAATTACGCGTGTAATAGTGAATCGAAATCACAGCGTCGATGCCCCAAAGGACGAACACCTTTTTAGCAAACAGTATTTCACATAAATCGATTAATTGCAAGTTTGTGATTCGAGTCGAGACGAGTCAAGACGATGCGGTTCGATTAGAACGCGACGCTGACTGTTTGCCGCAGTCCTTTAACCTCCGGAATTTACCGTTTAATAATTAATCTTTCATTCAACTTACGTTGACAAACTTACATATTCCCCTACCGTATCTATGTGCAACGATCTCATCTTCATTCGACAGCAACGTTGAATTGCACTTTATCGTAGCGAGAACGAGTTTAAAGCAGAAATATTCATAAATGCTTTTACGAAGCATTAATGAAATAGATATTCTATTGCTTAAGAAGGGTTTAACACCTTGCAATCGTCTGTAAAAGAGCGACATTTGACTTAAATTCAGTCAACTAATATTATAAAATTTTTCATTATTTTTGACAATTGTTAACGAACGTATGTATGTTGTTGTGCAATATAATACGATGTAACTACGTAAGAGGAATGATAATAATAAAAAGTAACTTCTTACTACTCCTTGCGAAAGTTTTTTTTAAACGGCGAAGAAAATTTTCAGAAGATCGAAATTATGTACCTTTAACTTTTATACGCTGTAATCGATGACTGCTTTAAACAAAGTGGCATGTTAAAGAAATACAATCGACAAAATTTCACGAGATGATCACTTCTAGTGCTGTATTATTTTACTCGAAGTGATACTTTACTCGCTACTTCGTAAATGAATCATTATTAGATGATACAAGAAATATTTTCGAGGGCAAAGAACTTAATTCAACTTGCGTTGACATTTCATTCTCCAAACGTGCACAATCCTCTGCTATATACCGCTACGTGTGACGTTCTCATCTCCATTTTACGTCCTTTATCGTACAAGCTTAGGGTAGAAATATTCCTGTCGCGCAGCAACATCAATGAACTAGATGTCGTTTTGCAAGGGAAAGAAGAAACGCGACGGACAGGTGGATGGAAATAGTATGCCCAGATTTTCTCACTGGATACCTTTCGCTCCTGATCGTTCCATCGACATCGACCGTCGTTTGATGATATATCTCGAGGTGTTGTTTACGATTTTTTTTTTTTCGAGTATAGAGCAGACGGTGTCTCGAGGCGTTACGTTAGATAGGTACGATATTAACAGCCGCTTCTTGTGAAGAAAAACGAGCGAGAAAAAGAGATGTCACGTCGCGGTGCTGAAGAAAAAGGAGGATGAAGTGATGAGCTACCAACTGGAAGAATGCTTTACTTCAACTCAACTACCTCTACTTCTGCATAAATGAAGCAGGTTTCAACAGAGCTTTCGCTTTCATATCGCAAGTGGCATTGTATGTTAGCGCTTGTCCGCGATGTATTAGTCACACGCTCGGATCTTGCAACGTAAATATGTAAACGTACAGATATTTTTCCAGCGCCGTGGCAATGTGCCAGAAGTCAGAACTTTCACAGAGAATTCGGGCCATTTTCAATCCACCCTCTACCGTGTGTGTTTATCAACAGTTAATTATTCCAACTCAGAGCAGCAGAGCATAGGCCAACAAAATCGCCTCGCCGTTTGCGGACGCGTCGTGTTTTTCATTTATCCATTCGGGAAAACAGAATATTTTCAGCCTCTCTTCTGGATCTAATTCGCCTTTCGTCGTCATTCTTTTCTCTCCAGAGTTCAGAGTATTTGGAAGCGTGGAACGACACTATGAGTTTACAAACTCCACGTAAGGTGATTCATCGCTGGCCCTTGCCAGCCACCTCATAGATTAATCAGTGGAAGCCAAAGTTTCATACGAGATCGCACCGCATCGTGAGCAAACTCGAGGCAATAGACAATCACAATTAGTTGAAGCACGACTCGACGTAACTCTATTCTATCAGCGTGTAGCGAAGAGAGTCATTCCTTTAAAATTTTGATGACATTCTGAATATAAAACTCCGAATAGCGCGAGATCGTTTTTCGTTATACTATCCGTAGAAGCATCTTGTTAGCTAATTTGCGAAAAAGTTAAAATTTTCTCATCACAGTGAAATGGACTTTAAACATCCTGAGAGTCACGCTTGATTTAGTGCAACAGAGGAACAACAACAAGAAAATTTGTGATATTCGCGGAGATAAGTAGACGTCGATGATTAACACATGTCAGCGTTTGTTCAGGTCATTTGTTGCCGATGATAATTATTACTTTTCCAACACGCCCCGAACTGGACAACCAGTTAAATTTGACGGTGACGACTTAAAATCTCCAGTAGAATCTAACCTGAGGTTTAGTATACAGAAACTATATTATATACGTTGGTTCCACAACCAACTATTCGAGGCCAACAAATATCGTGTTACACACCAGATTGTGCACAGATCTATTTCTGCCCAAGATCGTCCGGAAACGAGAAATGGATTTTTGAGGCGTCCAAACAATGGCTATCTTCAAACCAGACACCAAAAACAACGTTGACACTGAGGAAGGGATTTTTTATCACATGTCCAGTGGGATCGAAGTGGTATAGTTTGATTTATTGTAATCTGGATAGGCAGTTATTTAGTATTCCAAATTGGTGGACAAAGAGGGCAGTTTTAGGCATAAAAGTCGTAAGTCCAACAAATGTAAATAATTTATTTAATAAGTTATTATTATTGCACACTCGTGTGTATCACTAATATCACTAATATCTTTCATAAAATTTACCAGTTGGCAACTTGCTTTCCGACGCAACTCTATTCTGGGAATCACGAAGGAAATCTGGTTTTCTAAAGATCTGAAGCGTTACAACGAAAGCGGGTCGCGTTGCTTTCCTTTGCAAATGCCACATATCCGGCGCGGTGCGGCACAGCGTTCGGTTATTTGGCCGCACGGTGGATCACTTCAAGAAACTCAGACGCTGGTAAATTGACGAGCACTCTGGACGACGTGCACTCCCTTTTTTTGTTTCGCCGTTTCCACTGCTCTCCCCGGATCTTTTCGTCGGTATATTCCCTTTGATGTATTTTCGAGAGAAAAAAGCGGCAGATCGCTCCAAGCTTGAATTACGCACTTGGCGTAATTTAGGAATCGATACAATCGGATTTGTCCAGAACTTTTTACGTCGACGTTTATCTATTCAATTATATATTCACCATTTATTATTCTACAAATTAAACATTCTATTATTCTACAAATTAAAACATTCTCCGTCTTCCGTGAAACTTGAAGATTCCTTCCTTCCAAAACTTCGCGGTGGGAAACATTTCATGGTGTTTTTTTCGTGTCGGCTTCAAAGAGTTGAACTCTTCGCCGCTAAGAGAATTTTCCAAAGACCTGAGAGAGTGGAAATCGAAAGCTGCAGCAATTTTCGTCGGGTAGTCAGAAAGACTGCAATGAGATTAGGTATTATGCTGATGAAGTCCACGACGACCTTCCTACTAACTTTCCTACGACCTTCCTACTAGTGATCTTATTGAATCGATATCTCTAATTCGTCCAGTTCTGCGTGCTTTTGTCTACATTTATCGACTGGCCGCTTGGTAGAATCTCCTAATACAAGATTTCCTCTCCAATTGAACGAGACACAGAGCTTCGGACTCTCTTCGAAGACCGGTTTTGGGGGTAGCTAATTGTGGTTGATTTCGCTTGCCCTAGAACCACCGTTGCTTCAAAAACGGTGCGTTTTCGTTACATTTGTCGCAAAGAGTCGCAGATGCAGGCGCGATCCTTAAATTTTTCCCAGAACCAAATTGTTGCGGAACACGTACGTCCCAAAATTTATGGTATCTCTGCTAAGCGCCGGTCATTCTCGACGAATACCTTGATTTTGAATACCTCATCGGAAAGTAGCGGAGAGTTCATTCTTGGTCGAGCATTCTTGGTCGAAATCACTAGCGCTAAATTTGTGCGAGCAGTTTTATCAGCTAAAGCGCTTTCTCCGTAAACAGCGCATGCTTTCCGAAAAGCATCGAGGGCCCAAAGTGAACATTGTTTTCTTCCATTCTCAAAAGGGTACGAAACTGACGCATATCAATATATTTTATGCAACTTTCTTCCTAAAGACACGTTGAAATGTCTTGTCTCTCAGATAGTATGTTCCGAATGACACTGATATATATACATGTTTGAATGTCGAATCTAGTCAAAGACTAGGTAGAAAATATTTCCGAATGACCTGGAATACACACACACACACACACACACACACACACATAGCAGAACGTGTGTCTAGCCGGTGCTGTTTATCTTCGAGAATTCGTGTCGTATCTCCGAAAATGAACATAAATTGACCCTACGCGCGATACTCGGTAGTACGACCTTCCCTACAACTGCTACGCGAAACATATAGCCGCTGCTTTTACATCGATTCGTTTGTTGCAAAGACTGAACGACCGAAATCTCTTTCAATTTCTGTCTCTGGCATAACGACAACTATTGCTATTATGCCGACTTATCGGCCGATTCGATTCGCACAGCCAAAGTAATTTGGGATTTTTTGGAATTCATCGAGATATGTACCATTGATCCATCTGACATTTCAATTAATCGTTCTGCTCTTGACGCACGCAAAACCGTAAAGAAGGCAGCCAACTTTGAACCCATGGTTTCCACCACCGTCCATTTATCTCTACGAGCAGCAAACGAACGTGGGAAACACGAATAGTATTCGTAATTTCTCTGCGTTTCTGAAAAGTGAAAAAAGAAAAGATAGAAATTGTACAAAGGTACAAGTTTTTGAGAGAAGAAGTAGTGGAATTTTTATTCCAACACCGAAATTTCCTCGAGTCTACGTTTGCGAGTAATTTTGAATCTGCCATCGAGCACGATTCAGAAGCAGAAATTCTCGTGAGAAAATTTCTCGCTTGTGTAAGACAATCGGATGAGGACGACGATATTTGTATGGCGTGGTACTTGGATGGCATGCAGAGAGCGCTGACAATTAATTTATTATTGTCCCAATCACACCGTTATTGCTTCCACTCAGCCGCAACACGTCAATCGAAGCGGTTTGCGGCGGCTTCTGCAATCGTCAATGTGATTCAACAGGTGACGATTTTTACATTTCTCCCTTCGCAACGCGGTTACACGTTCCTCTTATGCGTCTGTCGTCGCAAGAAGAAATTTCCGACTGAATACGTTTCCTCAGATGATAGGAATCCTCCATTACTCATATCTTTCATGTCGTTGAACTAACTTTTCTTTTCAGGTTTCTCTTTTTCAAACTCATAAATGCCTCATGCCAGGTCACGACTGATGTCTACCATACAATCTGTGTATCACGGACCTGCTGAGGTTCGACTATCATCACTGACGTAGGGGAAATGAATGAATGTGACAGATCTTGCTTTCATTTTATTATATAGATTTAATCGAGAACGTTATGTCTTTCCTCTTAGAACTAAGCGAAGATTGAATATCGACGATATATCGTGGAAAAACGGCATCTAAAGCAGCGAGTGACTTTACTAACTCAAGTGATGAATTGACTGAAACAAACTCACTGATCTGATCTGTCGAATTAATCATTTTAAATGTTTTATTTTTCTGCAGGGCGTGTAGCTTTTTCCAAGCACTTTACCCGCATTTAAGAATGCTACGATAATATGTATACTGTTTATTTTTGCAGGTTTATTTGTAGGAAAAGTATCGAAATATCTGCTGCAATTTAAAGTTATATTATTGACCTGTAATGGTATTTCTTCGACGTCGTAATTACCTGTATTCTATATTAGAGGGTTGCTGTGATTGTGGTTGTATGATCGGCTGATGGATTCTTGTGCATACATACATACATAAATACACGCGCGCGCGCGCGTGTGTGTGTGTGTGTGTGTGTGTGTATGTATGTTGTTGTTGGTAGGCATATTTGTTATTTCGTGTAGTTGCGCTACTGTTGTATCGCGTTACTTGTTTGATATGATTCGGAGCAGCCTGTTTTATGCATTTATATATTATTTATACGCGTTTTGTCTCAGACGTGGTGTTCGTACAAAGTTTAACACATCTCTTAAATTTGCTATTTCTTTCTATCATAAAATACATTTTCTCGGAGGCAGAATAGGCAAGGTTAAGAAATTATTAGAAATATTCTAAATTTATACTCGAAATTTATAGCCTCGCATGAGACCCAAGGTCGACTCTATTGTGTATTCACCGTGATCGTAAGAGAAAGTTAGAAGATTTATGATTATCATTTATGACAACGTCAGTACCCTAAAGTAATTCTGGCAATTGCTTTTAGGGTCTAACTGTCCAGGAATGCCTGGGAATTATTGTGTGCCTAAAGCAAGGAGACACGCCATCCTTGACTTTGGCACCCACGTTTATTTATCAGGAAATTTCAATCGTTCAATTTCGTCGATTTATTCGGCCAAGAATTCGATCGATCGAGCAAAGTTCGCGATATCGTGCTATAATAAAAATATGTGTTCTCATTGAAAATTGAAAATTGAAGATCTTTTGGTCGACGAAGTGCTTCTCGGTGTTTCGAGGTTTTTTCTATAATTTGTCACCCAATCGAGAGCTACTCCGAGAAATTACCGTGGCAAAGCAAACTTGGAATTTCTGGCAACGGCAAGTCGACGTGTCTAGGATATTGTTTCCGTGTCCAGAAGCAATTTCGGCTGTAGCCGTGGCTTGTATGCCAGCTGCTTTTCCGACACAACAGTTGCGCGTAGCAGAATGTCTCTTGCAATCTCCCCTGGCCTCTCATTTTCCCTGAGTAATACTACGCTTTTCTAGATTGTACTCGTCATTTCGCCGCCCATCTTGCATCTTTTCGACAAAAACTTGACATATATCATATGCTTTGGAACGAAGCAATTATCCATAACTCGATTATCAAACGAGATCAAACGATATCGAACGAGAGCTAGAGAGATAGAGAGAGAGAGAGAGGAAAGCGGACTTTCTATCTCCTTCTCTCCCATCTCATTTTCGTTAGTGCACATCTAGTTTCGAGTAGTGGAAAGAAAAAAAGGAAGTCTGCGACTCATTTCCTCCGTTTTAAATAACCGCCACAGCTAGACTGACTACCTACACACGTTTACTATGTTGTTTCAATATGCATCAGAATTCATTCAACTCTTCGTACCGCTTTGCCAATGTTACAACATTGCCCTTCTTCTCTTCTCCCCTTAACACTTCTTTTGCAGAAAGGAGACCATGCCAGGCCCAATTCGTCTACCATGTTGATGCACTGCTTCCGCGTTGCTGCGAATCCGCTAAGCTACATACACTACTCCACGATTCCAACCACGATTTATTCTCTACTGTACGCTACGTTCTTTCCATTGTCTTTGATTCTCCCCTGTCTTCACAGTCTGGCTCCATCTGAAGCGGTTTAGCTCCCGTTCGTCGAATAATTCGACGATCTCTGCGTCGTCTGAAATCGGGTTTGCACCAGATGTCGCGACAAAATCCGACGGAACGGAAAATAAAGTGTTTAATTTTCGAGAACTATGCTGGAGCTTGTCGCGTCATAGCTGCTTCATAGTTACAAATGTTGCTGTACAATGCTACGGTGGGATCCAAGGACGTTCCACAACGTTAGTGTAGAGTTGGTTTATCTGGTTTATCAGGATGGAATCTAATTCTCGTTAACTCTCGAGGCTTTCCTATGCTTTCTAACGTCACGTTTCGATGATTAGAGCGTCAAACGATCGGCAAACGAGCCTATAATTTCGCAAATCAAAGGGCGTCGATTCGAATACGCGTCGAACACGCGTCTTTCTACTATCCCATCGTATCTTCAACTAGCTTTTCCTTATTTATATACGGTTCAGAGGATCGATGAGAGAGGTAATCCGGCACTGGCGCCTCGGCACCGGAGCTTTGGGGCCGTGGCGCCAGTGCCGGATTACCGATCAAAATCACCGATACATGTCTTAGTCGTCTACGCATTTCCCCCAAATTTTTCTCCTCTTCCCTTTATTTTTTCTTTTCTATTCTTTTTTTTTTCTTCCCCTCTTTTCCAGTATTTTCGTTCATATGGCCCAGTTTTCCCATTCCCGAAACATTGCAATTTACATTCATCTAACCTAGAATGAACTTTCGTTCCAGATCCAGCTTCGAATCGAACACAATTGGAGCTCAAACACCTCGTTTCTTGGTCCGCTAGCGAATGTAAGTCGATTTCCTTCTCTTGCTCAACTCCAGCCTGACTAAGATGTTCTTACGACTAAGATGAATTCCGAGTTTGCTTGCGTTCTTCTCATATAATGCGGACAACGATAACCCAAACGTTTCCAACAAAATTTTCCAAATCCCCCCAAAGAGTTCAAAATTTCTACCTTCCTCTTATATGTATATTTTTCTATATATACGCGCGCGCGCACATACACACACACACAGAAAGAGAGACAGAGACAGAGACAGAGATAGAGACAGAAACTGAGGTTCTCTCGTTTTCATCTATCCTTCAGTTCCGAGTTTATTTTGAAGATTTTATCTTCATTTCCACATCATATCCTTCGCACCCATCTCCGTCTCAGCTTACAACTTGCATCGTATTTTCAAGCATTGGATCTATAATCGACTGGAGGATTTCCACGTGACTATTGCATTCCTTCGTACACGTAGAAGATGCCTCCGCAACTCGCTCGTTTATTTTCACCCTCCTTCTGCCGTGCCCGTCATTGAATTGAAAAGAATGTCTTGCTCCACCTGGGGCGCTTTGCGTCCGAAGAGCAACAAGAAACCGATCGATGAGAGAGGGATTCGTTACCAGAGTAGTATGCTCTATGCACTCCTTCGCAATCGTTAGCCTTCGAGGCTAGCCATACCTTTCCTCCGACTCTCCGTTGTGCGGTTGGCGTCTACAAGTCTAAGTCAACGAGACGACTTTCTTCGCTTCCTTTGTCGAACACAGAACTATACTACTAGAAGTATATTGTGCCCGCCGCTGCAGCAGCCAAATTTAAATTTCTCTGAAAGAAAGGGAAAGGGAGAGATGGTTGTTCACGTGGCTCACACACAAGAGAAACACAGATAATTAGCGCAGACAGTAGTAATGTTGCATTATTTCGCTTCGCACGGAGCATTTTCGGCGTTTTCTCGGGTCCTGCCAACGATGACTAGCTGCGAGCTGCAGCAACAGTTTCTAACCCGAATGGAACGATTATGGCTCGGTTGCGAGCCATAAATTTGCCGGTTATATGGGGCGCCGCGACAGCATGCTGGTAGATTCTAAGAGAGCATGCACCGTTTCCATAGTGAATGTCGATGAGATTTCCATAGTGAATCTCGACCCACTTCCCTACTCCAATACATTCCGTTCCTCGCAATGCGGCACAGATCGCAACAACTACGCAATCGCGATACGGCGTCCAGTGACGTAATCCTCCGTCTACAGTTTGAACCGTAGCATGCATGCTGTTCGAAAATATATTGAAATAATCAACACGCTAAGTCAAGCCAAACTACTGTCGAATCAACATTATTTATTTATTCATATTACGTGTTGAATTATTGGCGCACGTGCTTAACCTCTTTAAGCTGTTTCACAATATAACGTCCAATGATCCAGCCATCTTGTAAGTCTAGCGATAATCTCTAATAATCTAACAATCTTGTGGTGCAAATCGAAACGAGCGTCAGTACGTAATTCTACATCACGGTTCTTGCGTTCGTGATGCGTTATACGTTTGTGTTTTTTGTGATTAATTCATTACACACCATTTCACTTCGAAGTTTCTATTGTCAAATGAAATTTCATAAGCGAAGTTATATACTACAAACGAAAGATGACATTGTTGAATTAGAATTCACTCGCGCCTAATCCAACGTGAAGTTTGCTACAATTCTCTTTTATTAGCGTTAGTTTTCGGGTAGTCTTTAATTCGAGTAATGCGAATTAAATGGTACGCGTATAGGTGCTCGATACAGCAGCCAAGACAATAAGCCGAAAATCCTTTTTCACGGTTCAAATAAGAATCGCTGTCAGATTTTACGTCGAATGTCAAAGCGTTTGGTCAAACTACAATACGCTGTCGCATCTAATTACTTCTTTTTCCTAACGAAACGCTAATTATATGAATCTGGATCAAATCCAAATCTAGTTCAAAACTAGAAGACTATGTAATTTACGCTGTATCTAGATTGTTAAAATAAGGAATATAGGGAAGAAATATGTTTTCGGTACGTGGAATGAGGATATTGCACAGCAAAAATTTCGTCGTCCATTTCGATCTGTCGGTCTCATATTTTACTGCGTATGGCAGGGATCATCAATATTTATCAAATCCTCATTTTTACGGTCATCCGAACGGACCAGGATTTACACATGACCGTTCATAATTATCAACATTCATTCTGTAAATATATTATCTCTATCAGATGGTCTTGTTTTATATCTACGCAACGATCATCGAACCGTAATATTTCGGGGTACATTAATAATCCTTTACAATTGTATCTATTGTAATACCCTTGGGCGTAGGATAATAAAAAACCATCACATGGAGATAACATATGAACAGAGTGAATGTCAGAGACTTTGAGTTGTCGTATGTAAGTCACGAACTGTATCGGAAGACCGTAATATTTCGAGGTAGATAAATATTGCTAGATCATGGTTTTAGAAATGAAAATTCCTTCATTGTGAAACAAGCAATGCGTAGAATAATATGAGACGATCAGATCGGGATAATATATTGCCAGAACGAATGTCGAGGGTTTTGATTTGTCATATGCGTGCCACGAAGAGTAAAGGGTAACCATAATACTCCGATATTGATAAATACATCTAGATTGTATTATTAAAAAATTGTGTCCATTCTGATCATCGCGTGGAATAATATAAGTCCATCAGACTGAGATAATATATTAACAGAATGAAGATCTAAAATTTTGAAATGACAATTGTAAGTCACGTAACATACTATAGGACCGCAAATTTCGGGGATACAAAATAATTAGATAGTCGTTTTATATTAGTAGGTTGCGTTCCTTTTAAACACGGCGATGCATAAAGTAACACAAGACCATCAGATCGAGAAAACATAGTGACAGCATGAATGTCGAAAATTTTGTACGCCATTGTAAATCCCGAAATGTACCGGAGGACCGTAAGATTCTTGGACGATATGTAATGGATCGTCGTATTGTACCAAAAAAATGTACGCATAGTACTCGCCGTAATGCGTAGAATAACACAAGACAATCAGATCGAGATAATATACTAGCAGAACAATCATCGAATGTTTTGAATGTTGATATGTAAGACCGGACATGTAGCGGCAGGTCGTTACATTTCGTAGTCGATAAATAATGTTAAGTTGTCATTATATATTAAATCATTGAGACTATTGTCCACCCCGCGATGCGTAGAATAATATTAGACCATAAAATAGATATGATATTTTGGCAGAAGGTATTTGAATACTTAAATCATCTTATATAGTCATCAATCCACGTTCTGTCTAACAGTAAAGTTTCAGGCACGATAAATAATAATAGATGATATTTATGTAAAAAGAAGCTAATTTTTGTAAACCCCACAATGCGTAGAATTATATAAGACAATAAATTCGATATAATATATTGACAGAATCAATGTGGAAAATTTTGCACGAACATATGTAAACATCATTTCACGTACCTGAAATCCCTTACTGAATTAAGGCTCAGTTAAATATATTAGATGATACATATGTTCAAACATAATGGAGTTCATAATAAATCCCACGATGCGTACATATTTTAAAAACATGATATCGCTGTGATACATTGACAGAATGAATGTGGCACATTTTGAATTAATATATGCTTACCTCATTCCACGTACCGGACTCCGTAAAATTTCAGGCGCGATAAATAATATTAGATGATATGCAAGTAAAAAGAAACGTCACCATTATGAACACCATTATGCGTAGAGTAATATAAGACAATCAGGTTGAGATAACACAATGACAGATTGAATGTGGAATATTTTGAAATGTAGGAAGGACCGTAACATTTCGAGGTCAGTAATAAATAATAGATCGTCGTTATAAACTAAAAAATTGTGCTCCTTGTGATTCGCGCAATGCTTAGAATAATGTGAAACCATTAGATTGAGATAATGTATTGACGTAAGAATGAAGTCGAAAATATTGAATTGTCATATGCATTCCCCGAAATTTTCCAGAGGAACGCAATAATTCGGGGTTGATAAAATTACAGACGTTATTTATAAAAAATTGTATTCACTGTGATCCCCGCGATACATATGACAATGTAAAAGAATCAGATGTATACAATATATTGACAGTGGGAACGTCGAAAGTTTTGAATGGTCACATGTAATCCATGAACCGCAAAATAGGGCCGTAATATTTCATGGACGATACAAAATATTAGATCGCCGTTGAAAAATTGTGTTCATTGATGCATGGAATAATATGGTATCATCAGATCGAGATAATATATCAATAGAACGAATATCACACATTTTGAACTATCACATGTAAGCTCAGAACCATGTTGGTGAACGTAACTTTTCGAGGTCCATATATAGTATTAGATCGTATTAAAAAAATTACAGTTGTTTCCAATGTAATCCCGGCGATGGGTAGCACGATATTATAACTTCAGTTATAAATAATATTTAGACTGAAAGAGTGAAGAAAATTTTGAATTGCCACATGTGAGCCCCAAAAAGAAACGGGAGACCGTAATATTTTGTGGACGATAAATAATATTAGCCCGTGAATGTGAACAAAAAATGAGTTTATTGTGATCTCCGCACTGCGTAGAATTATATAGAATCATCTGATCGATATAATAAACTGACAGAATGAATGTCGAATGTATTGAATTGCCATATGTAATCCCACACCCGTGCCGTATTACTGCAATATTTCATGATAGATAATGTTAAAACGTCATTATGTAAAAAAAAATTGTGTTCATTGTAATCGTCGCGATGCGTAGAATAAAAAAGTCAGATCGAAATAATACAATGATAGAATGAATGTTGCATTTTTGAAAGTTCATATGTAAGACCCTAACCGTACCAAAAGACAGTAATAATCCGTGGTCGATGAATAATATTAGATTGTCGTTATATGTTAAATAATTGAGTTCACTGATATCCCCGCGACGCGTAGAAATGCATGAGACCATGAGATCTGGGTAATATATTGACAGAATGAATGTCGAAAATTTTGAGAGATCATATGTAAGCCGTAATATTTAAAATATTAAATAATATTTTATCGTCGTTATTATTAAAAAGCTGTGCTCCTGGTGAACGACGCGATGCGTAGAATGATATAAGATCGTCAGATCGAGATAATAAATTGACAGAATGAAAATCTAAAATTTTTTATTATCATATGTAAGCCGAACCGCAAAATTTCGATACCTGTAAATGATATCAAATAGTCATCAAATATTGAAAAATTATATTCGTTATGATCCGAGCGATGCGTAAATTAATGTAAGAACATCAGATCGAGATAATATATTGACAGAATGAACGTCGGGACATTGAATTGTTATACGTAGGCCTTGGAACGTAATGACCGTACCTGAGGACCGTAATAAATCGGCGTCAACAGATAAAAATAGATCGTAGTTATATACTAAAGAATTGTGTTCATTTTGAACCCCGCGATGCATAGAATAATATAAGGCAATAAAATAGATTTGATATATAGACATAATGAATATGGATAATTTTGAATGGACATATGTAAACCTGATTCAACGTACCGAACTCCGTAATGTTTGAGGCCCGATAAGTAGTATTAGATGACATTTATATGAAAAAAATGGTTTTCATTATGAACCACGCAATACCTAGAATAATCGTTCGTTAAAAATAAGTTCGTAAAATCGATATGACTATTGGCAGAGTGAATGTTGAAAATTTTGAATGTATGTAAATCTCATTCCGTGTATCGGAATTCCGTAGTATTTGAGGCTCGATAAATAATGTTAGATGATAAATGTATCAAAAATATGGTGTTCATTGTGAACCCCGCGATGCATCGAATTATGTATAACCTTCAGATCGATATGATGTATCGACAGAATGAATGTCGAAAATTTGTAATGGACATCTACAATTGTCATTCTACCTACAGGTACACCAAAATATTTCAGTAATGATAAATAATATTAGATGACATTTATGTACAATAAATCGGTGTCCATAACGACGGGAATAATAATATAAGACCATCAGATCTGCGTGTTATATTGGCAGAATGAATGTCGAATATTTTGGGGTGACATATGTATATCACATTCCACGTACTAGAAACCCGAAATACTTCAAACTAAATAAATAATATCAGATGACCGTTGTGTATAATAAAATCGAGTTCATAGTGATCCGTGTGATATGCAGAATAATATAATACCATCAGATCGATATAACTTATACACAGAATGAATTTCGAAAGATTTGAAGTGACATATGTATACTTCATTTACACCACCTACCCGGATACCGCAATATTCTAAGCTCGATAAATAATGTTAGATAACATTTATTAATATGTACTACAAAGTGGTATTCACAGTGACCCCCGATAGTAGTAGAAAAATATAAGACAATCAGGTCGATATGATATATTGACATGAATATTGAATGTTCAGCATGCTAATTTTTAAACCTCATTCCACGTTCCAGAACTCCCTTACCTACATTAATCTATCGATTAATGGCTTTTTACCTTGGAGACCTGCTGCGGATATGAGTACGAATCGGCACGACACCGCCACCTGTCCCTCTTTGGAACTTTTATGGTCCGAAGGGAGATCCGGCGCCGTTGCAACTACGGTGTTCTTCGCGTTCCGAACCCAATCTCTCTACTAGAGGTTTTCAGTGAACTCGAAAGCTTGTACAGAATGGGCAACTATTCCCTGATCTCCTGACGGCGTCTGCATATCATTTTCGGTTACCCCGACGAACATACTTACGTCAGCCCGAATGGTATATTCCAAGCAAGCCAGAGATCTCACCCATTTAGAGTTTGAAGTCGTTTCGTCCCCAAGGGTTCTAATCATTCATTTTACCAGATGAAACTTGCACGCCTTTCACTGAGAAACGGCCGAGTGTCAGCAAACCTGAAGGAAACTTCGTAGGGAACCAACTACAATATGGCACGATTAGTCTTTCGCCCCTATATCCAGATCCGATGACTTTTTGCACGTCAAAATCGCTACGGAACTCCACTAAAGTTTCCCCTGACTTCGCCCTGATCAGGCATAATTCACCATCGTTCTCGCAGTAAGAGCAAAACGCCCCGGAAATGCGGGGCCGCATAATCAATCTTCCAATCCTCCAATCTTCCAATCCTCCCACGATCAGCGCGAAGGCCGACTTTCACTTTCATTTCGCCTTTAGGTTTAAGCATCCCAAAGACTCGCGCACATGTTGGACTCATTGGTCTGTGTTTCACGAGGAGCACTGGGTGTACCCAATGCAATAGACTGGTCGATCATTAATCTGAGGTTTGGCCACGTCCAATGACACCGCCTGCTAACAGCTGGCCAGGACCGGGGACGGCACAACGTCCGTACTTCCGGATAAATTCTGATCGAGCATGCAACGTGATGGAAGCACACACACTCGAGAATGGATTGGCTGCGGCCCGATATCGTGAATGTTCCGTCGTACGGAACGACTCTCGCTCGGGCCGTAGACCGACACACAACTGGTGGCAACGTCCTGCTAGAGACGAAGTTCACGACTATGATCCAAGAATGTCCGATCCGAAAAATCACTATGACCACTATGACCACATATTATTGTGCATAATTATCAACTAATATTATTCATCGTGTCTGGAATATTACGGAGTTCCGGTACGTGTAATGAGGTTTACATATGACAGTTTAAAATGTTCGACATTCATTCTGTCAATATATCATATCGATCTGACAGTCTTATATTATTTTACGCATTATGGCTATCACAATGAACAATATAACTTTGTACATAAATATCATATAATATTATTTATCGATCCTGAAATATTCCGGATTTCCGGCACGTGGAATGAAATTTACATATGCTCCTAGAAAACTATCAACATTCATCGTATCAATATATTATTCCATTCTGATATATATTATTTCAAACTGTCTTATATTATTCTACGCATCGCGAGCAACACAGTGATCACTATCTTTTTATACGTAAATCATTTAATGTTATTTATCGATAGTGAAGTGTAACGTTTACTTCGTTACATCTCTTTGCTTACATATAGCAACTCAAAATTTTCGATATTCTTCTGTCAATGTGTCAAATCGATCTGAAGTCTTTAAATCGTCCTCCGGACCGCGGGGATTATAATGAACGCTACTGTTTGGAAATAAATGTCACCTGACATTATTTACCGATCCTGAAATGTTATGAACCTCCGATATGTTTCGGAAATTACATATGAACCTTCAAAATATTCGACATTCATTCCTTCAATATATCGATCTGATAGACTTATGTTATTCTGCGCACCGCAGATATCAATATGAACACAATTTTTTAATACATAACGAGGTAATATTTATTGTCCCTGAAATATTACGGTGTTCATGTACACGGAATGAAGTTTACATACGCTACATGAATATATTCGACGTTCACATTATCAATATACTATGTCGAACTAATGTTCTTATATTCTCCTCCGCATCGCGGAGATCACAATGAACAAAATTTTTCAATATATTACTACGATCTAATATTATTTATCGACCCTGAAGTATTATTACGGTCTTTCGGTACGATTTGGGTTCTTCATATGACCATTCTAAATTTTCGACAAACATTGTATG
This sequence comes from Lepidotrigona ventralis hoosana, assembly GCA_002806875.1. Taxonomy (NCBI): domain Eukaryota; kingdom Metazoa; phylum Arthropoda; class Insecta; order Hymenoptera; family Apidae; genus Lepidotrigona; species Lepidotrigona ventralis. Next base: position 3,681 of record NIPQ01082092.1, on the reverse strand, counting down.
AATTTATCTCTTCGATCTGAAGTACTTATATTATTCCATGCAAGCGCGGACGCGTTTATCGGGGACGTACATATCAGGGCAAAGCGATAGTTTCCGACACCACCAGTTTTCCCATCAAGACATCATACCATGTTTACATTCTCATTATGCTGGTGTCAAGCACCCACGACGGACCATGACGGAGCCGTCTATATGCACAATTTAACTGCGCTCAAGCATCGCGTCTGCGAGGGGCTGGTACTTTGCGATTTCCCCGAGCTTCGCATTCTTAAGTGCCTCGAAGTCATTTTCGAAGGACACGTTCACATCCACAATGACGCCAGTCTCGTACGTCACGACAATCCCGGGACACACAGCGAGGCCCCCGCCGACACCCGGGACGTACTGTTTGCCATGCGTTTCCCCGAAGATTCTGGAGGCATGTCTCTCGACATGCGCGTTGTGGCGCAACTGCTGAGTGACTGCGTGGGGGCCGCAGCGGCAGTGCACGTGGAGCAACGTCTCTGACTGGTAACTACATCGTCGGCATCTTCGATCGCCGTCGCCCAATCGACGAGGCCCATTTAAGGGGAGCACGTCGAGGCGCGCGCGATGCACAAAGCGCCAGTCGGCGAAACTGATGTATTGACCGGTCCGTATGAGGCGATTGCTCGCTCTATGACGGGAGGTCGCGTCGAAGACTTTGCCCTGGTCCGGTTTTGCGTTAAGCGCGGACGTATTGTGCTCCACTGCAGCCTTCAATCGGCTAATGACCTGCCGCTTGGCGGCCAGTTGTATGATCACTCTCTGACCGTCACGTACTGGGCACACCAGCTAGAGAACACATCAAACCGGGTCCCATCTCCACCAGAATCCAAACAGACTCACGCACCTCAGAGCATCCGATCTAACTAGCGACCAAAACAAAGGCGATTAGAAGACGGCAACGACAGTTCCCCATCAAGCGATCCCGAAAGATACCTAGCGATGTCTCCTCGTTTGGCGTACGCCGGATCTCCAAGCGGACGGCGATTTCCAAATTCGACCTCGCAATGCGTGCGACCGCCGGGTCATTTACATTCAGAATTTTGAACGCGTGGGCTACGGTGGTAACATCTGCGAGGTCTGCCAACGGAGGGAGCACGACGATCCACCCCAAGACAGAGCAAGTTCACCTCTGCGATGGTACGTTGCAGGTAGATTCAAACATCCATTTCCACCTTTCGCTTTACAATCTGTTCTGCTTCCAGTAGAGGCGATTTCCGAAAGGCTCTGCTCTTCAACAAGAAGTCGAGGTGCGGCAGCAAAAACACCGCTACGGTCACGATTTCCTGCCAGTGGGCAAAACGCGCTGACAGAACCAAGATCGGCGATTAGGAACCCTATGACGCTGTACAGTGTTTGATCGATGACAAATCTCGTTGGGACTCCTAGGTAGACGTAGGAGCTTGCTCAACAACAGGCAGGTACTGGCCGCGAATTGAAAGTCCTTCAGGATCGGCTTACCCTTGGCTCCAAGGTACAAATATGCCTACTTTCGGAGGTTGAAGGAGAATTCCAACGACCTTAGGGAGCACTCGGCTACTTCCAAAAGTCGCTCCATGCTGCGAGGGTCAGCAGCGACAACGCTATTTCTTCCGCGTAGGCAGGTGACGTGATCCTCTCGCCGAACACGTCGAATGCGGCTTGCAAATTAATAGCCTCGCAGACCAGTAGGTCGATCAGTATCGGGCTTAAGGGGCAGCCCTTCCTCACCTCCGACAGCATGGGGATAGAGTCCGTGTACCATTCACGAGTCCGCACGCGAACCGTGGAGCCGTCGTACAGATTCTCCACGATATTAATGACCCTTGTGTGCACAGCGGAATCGACGAGTATGCGCTTGATCGTCGCATGGGAGACAGAGCCGAACGCGTCGGCAAAGTTCAATCACGCATCTATCACCTGCTTCCTCTGACCACAAGCGCATTCAAATACACATTGCATAATAAAAGTGTACTCGAAGAACTCCTCAAGCAACAGGAAGCCGTTTTGGGCTGGACGTAAACGGTCGTTGACGGAAATCCAACGCATCAGGCGATCAGCCAGCACAGCGGCACACAGCTTAACAACTACATCACCCATGGCAGTAGGACGCCAGTTGCTCAGGTTATCACGCGAGCACTTCTTGTGCAAGTACTCCGTGATGCGTAGATTTGTAAAAGGCTATAAAGTCGATATGATATATGACTGAATGTATGGACTGAATGTATGTCGAAAAATTTGAAGCGATATATGTAAACCTCATTCCACTTCCTAGACTATCGTAATATTTCGGCCTCCATAAATAATATTAGGTGATTTTTATGTCAAAAAGAATGGTATTCATTGTAAACTCCGCGATGCGTAGAATAATATAAAATCAATAAAATATATTGACAGAAAGAATGTGGAAAATGTTGAATGGTCACATTTAAAAATCATTCCACTCCGTAAACATGCAAGAACGATAAATAGTATTAGATGTTATTTATTCACAATAATGGTGTCCATGATGAACCCCACAATGAGTAGAATTACATAAGGCCAAAAATCTATATGATATATTGACAGGAAGAATGTGGAATACTTTGAATCGTCGTATGTAATCCTCATACAACGAATCGGATTACCATAATGTATTCGTTTCGATAAATAACAATAGATAATATTTGTATTCAATATAATAGTGTACACAGTGATCCCCGCAATCCGTAGAATAGTATAAGACAATCAGATCGATATGATATATTGACAGAAGTAATGTCGTGAGTGTTATATGGTGATATATAAACTTCAATAGACATATCGGATCACTGTAATACTTCAGAACCGGTAAAGGGTATTAGATGATATTTATAACCAATAAAATTGTGTTCATAGAAATACCCGCGATGTGTATAGAATAATTTAAGGCCAACAGATCGATATGATGTATTGAAAGAATGAATGTCGAAAATTGGAAGGTCATATGCAATCTTTATTCCACGTAACGGATTTCGGTTATGTTTCAGGATCGATAAATATTTTTAGATGATATTTATGTAAAACAGAATGATTTTCCTAATAATCTCCACAATGTGTATGATAATATAAGACCATTAGGTAGATATGATATCATGAGAGTATGAATGCAGAAAATTTTGAAACCGCATTTGTAAACCTCATTGCACATACCGGAAATCCATTACAGGCTCGAAAAATAAGGTTAGATGATATTTATGTATCAATAAAATGATGTTTATAGTGATCACCGCCATCAGTTCAATAATATGAGGCCATCAGATTGATATGATGTCTTTACATCATGTTTGTCAAAAATTTTCAAATGTCATATGTAAACCTGATTCCAAGTTCCTAAAGTCCGTAATATTTCGGGCATGGTAAGTAATATTATTAAACTCAATCCTAGTAAGTAATATCAAACTCACTCCACGAACCAGAATTCTGAAATACTTCGGAGCATCATAAAAAATATTAGACGATACTTATGTACAGAAAATGATGCCCATAGTGATCCCCACGCTGCGTAGAATAATATAGCTCTTCCAGATCGATATAATTTGTAGACAGAATGAATATCTAAAATTTTTAACTGACATATTTAAAACTCATTCCACGAACAGAAACACCGTAATATTTCAGGCACGATATGTTGTATTAGATTGTACACACACACACACA
>NIPQ01081474.1:8028-22682 GCA_002806875.1 Lepidotrigona ventralis hoosana | reverse complement strand
TAGTTTTATTTACCTATTTCATCGTTATGCACGTTTTACTCGGCGAACCAGGTGATGGTGGCTTTCTTTCAAAAGCTAACCCCAGACCTTCTCACTTTCACTCAATTTTTTCCAATCACTACTATTGTGTTATAATTTCGAACACATCTAGTTCAATGGAGGCTTGTATAATTATTACATGTATTTTTAAGTCACATATTACTTGGCTAACATTCGCATTTTATTATTTCATTTCATTATTTATTACTTTATTTCATCTTCTAAAATTTATTATCTCGTTATTTATTAATATTAAAAGTTTAGTATCAGGAGTAAGAAGAAAAAGGATTCTTAATAAATTACGTTGAACATAATTAAATTAAGAATTTCACTGAAATCGAAATTTTTAATTTTCATTTTTTATATTTCTATATTCTTATTCTATTCTTTTAGTTAGAAAAGTTAGTATTTTAGTACTAGTCCCTAATTACGTTGAACATAATTAAATTAAGAATTTCACTGAAATCGAAATTTTTAATTTTCATTTTTTATATTTCTATATTCTTATTCTATTCTTTTAGTTAGAAAAGTTAGTATTTTAGTACTAGTCCCTTGCTCGACGAAATGTTGAAAAAGATTTCACTGTGAAGCGTTTACTCGTTACTTCTCCACTTACCGATCTGTCGAAGCAAACCAATCTCGTTCTTGCAACCTTCTTCCGAGCATCTACTCTCTTCCTTTCTTTCAGCTTCCAGGTAGCTCAAACTTCGCCACCGTCTCTTCTTCTTCCTCTTCTTCTTCCTCTTCTTCTATCCTGAACAGTCTTCACCACCATAACACAACGGTTCTCACTGATATATCGCAATCACCCCCGATCTACCTATCGCGACTATTGCATCGAATGAATCACAGTCACCAAAGATCTTCCTCATGCTTTTTCACTAGCTTTCGATCATCTTCACAGCTCTCCTCTTCTTTCGAAGAGGGAAACTCTACTTGGAAATTTCAGTGTCCCTTCAACTCTGTTTCAACCAAGTTTCTTCACAGTGCGTCGACTCTCTCGATTCACCAGCGGTTTTTTCCCTATAATTCTATCGGTCACTGAGTATTGAAGTAAATTCGAATCGAGCCGAGGATCATCCCAAGGAGGAAGGAAGATCCACACGATGGAGGGCCTGCACCATGTCTATCCTCTCGTCTCGAGGAGTCCCGATCGCCTGCTTGTCGTTGCCCACCGTCCGCTACGTCGGCTCTCACTTTCTCCGGCGAGTAGTTTCATTTCGGTAGGTAAAACTCTCTCGCGTGCCTCCCACCAGATCGACACCGGCTGCTCGAGTCTTCTCCTTGTGTCTGTGATCGAACGGGAAAATTGAACGGATCGGAAAGATCGTCCTTCGATCCATCACCATCGCGAAGTGGCGTTTCCTTTTTCTTGGTAATTCTTCGGGATCGTGACTCATTGTGAGTGAAACCACTGACCTTCTTAGTAGTGATCTTGTCTGTGCATCGTCGACTGTATCACAAACTTAGAATTCCTTTCATAGATATTAAGAAAAATACTATATATAACATGTTCTGTTTATCTCGCAATTTAGGTGTCAGTCTTCAGTACCTTTATGGATTTATGTTCTCTATCCAATGTTTTTTTAAGATATCTTTTACAATTTCCTTACTTCTTCACCTGTTGTATAGTTTAAAAAAAAAAAACAAAGTAGCGCTTTGAAGTAGCGCGAAGTTAAATAAAATAGAGAGTGTCAGAGCGAACGTGAAGAAATTAAAAAAAATAAGCATAAGTTAGCAGGAGTTTAAGTTCGTTCGTGAATAAAATAGACGGATCGCGGTTCTAGTATCCGCTTAAGAGATTCCTCTTGAGCGAGAAGAAAGTTTGAATAAGTATTAGCCACGCGGGTGGGGAAGTTTCTCGTTAAATTGACAAAAGCGTAAATAAACGAGACGCAAAATGGATTATTAAATGACACAATCTTCTCTGGACTCACGGTTTGTTATAACAAGATATGAAACTTATTGGGCGATCGCTTTGACAAGTATAACCTTTTTCATAGTTGTCATCTCAAACTGATTCGACGAGCATTTCCGTTTCATTTGCATTTCTTTGAGATCACTTTGATCTTATCATTAGTATATCATTTTAGTATTTTTCATTATAATTGAAAATTTAAAGTTCATTACAGTCGGGGAATCACTAAATTGAATTCATCTAAATTATTGTTTGAAATTTGTTATTTTACCGTGTTTGATTTTCTTCGTCCGATTTATAACATTTAATTATTAAATTTCGGATTTCTCTGCACTTATGAGGAGTGCGAACATATACATAATTCATCTAAAGTGCAAGTAGCTAATAGAACGTTTATTGCAAGATATAATAGGTAGAATTTCTATTCAGATTTCACTTCTTTAGTTGCGTTCAGATAAATGCCGAAATGCTAAGATAAATACTTAAAATGTATGTTTGTTACGTGAGAATCTCAAACATTTCAAAGATATTACAGAAAAAAATATCCAGATATTACATAAATTCTCTGTATATTTTAATCAATCACAAAGTGTTGTTTTATATATTTATTACAAAATTAAGAACCACAAAACATCACTTCATTATGTATTTATCCTAAAATTACATTGAGCTAGAAATTCTTCAGTCAAACACTAACAGCAAAAGTGAAAGAGAAAAAAAGTAAATAAAAAACAGTGTAACGAGATCGATTTTTATTGAAAGATTACTAAGCTCGAAGCAACCATGAGACCTCTTCCTCTCCAGGAAAAAGCTGATTACCAAATCGTCTTCGCATTGTCAACATAGTCAGTAGCTTTCTTCCTCTTTCGACGATGATTTTACACGGCTTGCTCGTTCCGTAAAACGGTTAGGAAGTGATTCCAAGTAATTAACTGCAACCATTAATTCCGTAGAAAGAAGAAAGAAAAAAAAAAAAAGTAAACGCCGACCATTGTATCACTGAACAGGAGCATGAAGAGAGAACCGCGGCAAAATCGATATAGTTTCCGTAGAAACAACAAACAAAAAAAAAAAAAGTAAACGCCGACCATTGTATCACTGAACAGGAGCATGAAGAGAGAACCGCGGCAAAATCGATATAGTCGAGGAGCGTCGTTGTTCGATACGATTTACATCCGCGAACGAGCGAAAATGTAAAAATCTCGTAGCCATGAAACGAAGATTCTGTTTACAAGAAATCGCGAAGAAATCGATATCTAATCAAGCTGTGTGTGAGCAATTAGAAAGTCCGAGTAACGTGGAATCAATTGAATCTCATAAGCTTTCAGCTATGAGGATCCTCCGCGTTCCTTTTTCTGTACGTATGTGCAATTTTCTAGTCGATTGAAATTCGTTGTCGTGACGATATTACACGGGGGAACATTGTAAATGGCGATTGATTTCTATGTAAATTCCATATCTTTATGAACAACGTACGTATTAATTTGAAATGCTTTGGTTCGCCTGCTGAATGTTATAGTTGTGTTTAAACTTAAGGAGTTTTACTTGTTAGAAACTATAAAGACCATTCTCATCTTTTACGTATCTTTATGTATTTGCGTAATTTTCCACAAGTACATCGAAGTAATACATCTAATAATAATAATATCTTTTTCTTATTTTAAACTTCATTCTATCGTGTCTTACAAGCTCCAAGCATTAAATATGTTTTTAACCAATTTCTTTAGAAATAAATCAAATTTATATTTCTACTTTCTATTACAATGATCCTCAATTATATTGAATTACATTAGAAAGATCTTAATCTTAGATTACATTAGAAAAAAGAAACAATTGACTCGATAACGCTATTATAAAAATTATAACATTGTTATGAATATATGTAGTGTAACAATTTTTGCTGTTCGAATGTTGCTATGTTAATAAATTATATACTAGAATAGTTTAAAAAGCTAAAATACTCAACAAATGAGAAAAATTTGCTTACGGAAATACATACTATTTGTGTCAAATCTAATTTAGACACGCGTGTGAATATGAAATTATCCGCCATCCGAAGGTTAATTAGTACTTGTATAGAAATCGTGTATGTATGAAATGGTCGAGTAGGAAACGTAGCTGAGAACTTTCTCAAAACTAGATTTCTCGAGTATAAAGCTAGAGATGGGTGACTTTTTTGATCTCGTGCTACGTGTGATTTAAAAGGCAAAGGAATTGTCGAAAACAGTTCTCCACCGGTCCTCTTTCTTGGACCACTGATTTGTCATCCACTTTCTCCGCTTTTTCAACGAATTATTCGTCCACTGATCATTAGGCTACGCATACTTATACATTCGTGAAGAATTTTAATGTACAATATCTAGAAATATAATATACGTATAGATATAATATAATAGATAAAATAAATAAATAAAAATGTAATATATAATATATAATAAACATAAATATATTTATGTAAATAAAATGTAAAAGAATAAATTAGCCGTTGAAAAATTGTTTTATAAATACTATATAATATCATAACGTGTACTACATGTCGGATATTTTATAAATTTTATACAGTTTTGCTTCTTCCAATTTTCTAGCATTATCTATTTACACCAATATCTATATTTATTTTATCTTTCTGTCATCCAATGTTGTTCATCTGTGAAATTTATTACTATTTTATGATTGAAATGATTGAGAGATTAAGTAACCAAAAAAGAAGGACTTTCAGTTCGAATCGAGGCGAAGACGTCAGGATAATAATAATAATACTCGCAGTTGACGTGGAATTTTGCAATTTCATCGAAACTAAGAATCGTAACTCGTTTATTTAGAGACCGAATGTCACTCTTGCTCACGTAATATCCTGGTGTAAATGTTTTCTCCCGCGTAACTCTGTCGGAACGCTTACATCCGTTTTGATGATATGTCCTCTCAAGGACCGCTACGTAAGATCGAGTTAAAAGTGAACTATGAAATTCTTCTCGGAGTCTGAACAAGTCCAGGAACTCTGTAAATATTCTTTAATTAATACGTTGAATTGTAAACCTTGATCGCATTCTATGCGTGTCACACTGGCAAAAAACAGAGAAGAAAATCATCGTTCAAGTATGTTCGTTTCTTGGCAATTAGAGGCAGTTGAGAAATTTTATTCACTGACGTGGATTATAAGTGGAAATGTCGCAGAAATAATTCTTTCACGAACTGGGACAACAATCGAGAATGATAAATAGATTGTGGATTTTTATGCATTCATAGAAAATTTGAAAATGCAGGCAAAATGAAAAAATATGTGCTTTCTATGACATTTAATATATAATTGAATATGCATACATTGTTCATGTTTCATATTCTATGTCAATGTGACAGTGTTTCTTATCTATTACGTAAATGCTATTTATAGACGATGACCAAGTTTTCGAATTTTCATTACAATTATATTTTAATAATTACTTAATTATAATTATCATTTAAAACCAGAACTACATTTTAATTATCATTCGAAACATCAATTTGATTCGATCTTCTTTCAATTCATTCACTTCGTAGATATATATAATTTAATATCTATCGGAAAATGGAAAATCTATTGTCCAGAAATTCCATTAACCAAGTACATTAATTTCCCCGTATATTAGACTCATACTTACTGTTCCATCATTCCATATTTACACGCGAGAGTTTCCTCGTTTTCATTCATCAGAACGAGAATCTACAATCTCGAGCTACTAATTATTCAATCTCTAATAGCTATTCTAAGTAGCCAGCTAGTCAGAAAGACATCCGGACGTACGAAGACGAGCACATTGCGTGACAGTGTTACACGATAGCGTATATCGATGAAGAAAGTAAGAGCGTTCCACGGGACGGAAGTGGTGAATTTAGGTGACGCTGTTATACAGTGTACGAAACCCAACGAGGCGAAAGCGGTCTTCAAATAAAAAAAAAAATCTGAGCTACGACAATATTTCTTCTCGTGACTTATCCTCCAACACGTTGTCTCATTGTCTCCTTCTCATCCCCGTGATTGAAGGAAAAGTTTCATCGCATTTTTCCGCCTTTTTCGTTTTCTAGGTTGTCAGGTAACACGTATAACGAGCGTTTGTACATATATCATGAAACTGATCTACAATTGGGTCTCTCTCGTTGGGAACGAGCTCTCGATGCCAGCTGAAATTCCGGTCGGTGTCTATATAATTGTGTATAAGCGTGTAAATTTATCTTGGGCCTTTTGCGCCATTGTACGTGGGACATTCAATGGGAAACAGCGTTTCTGTGATTCAATCAGGTTCCCAGGTTAAGGTCACGTTTACTTAAACTCCTGCGCGAAAGTTTTAGAATACTTTTTTAAACTTTTCACATTCATTGTCACGTCTCAGAGATAATGTTTTTTCAATCGTTGGTGGAGATATATAAATAATAAGAAACATATAATACACGTATATAGAAATGAAATATATAAATATTAATTTAATTTCTCTAGTTTTGAGACGAATACAGTACTTGTCCGAAGAGTTCTGAGCAAAGATTAGTAAGCAGAATGAATAATGGTCTCAATATACATCAGTAGTTCTAAATAAATAAATAAATGTGATTGTCAAAATAATTAATTGATTCATTGACTTTGCGACGCGTAGTACAATTATTAATAATATATTATGACGATGTGATATAATAACATATAAGACTTTCGTGCTAGAGTATATATCGTCCAGTTAATACCACATGATCGTGTGATAGTTTCTTTTGAGAAATCTAGTTTCCTCGTAACTCTATACGATTGGATTTTTCAATTCTTTATGACTTGAAATTTACTATTATTTATTACATTAAACCAGGTCAGGTCCAAGGAAAAGGGAAAGAAAAAATATAACAAAGGAACAGAAAACTATATACTCACATCGTTTCGCCTGCTTGTTGCTCCACTGTCGTACTTCATCCACATAAATTACCTAATATCACAAAGATACCAAACGATTTATTTATAATAATTAATAGTTCCCAGATTTGAATTTGAAGTAAATTAAACAATAATATTTTTATCTTATGAGCGAAATTCTGGAAATAGAGAGTTGATCTTTGTGTTTTCGGCATCATTTTAGAAGAAAAGATCTTACGCGTCATTTAACTCGATATTACATGGTGACTTAAGATCGTTAACTCGTGTTAATGAAATATTTTTAACGAAATACGCATTGAACTTGTAACTTATTATACATCGAAGGGGAAAAAAACTAGGTCGACGCTGACAGAAGGAGAAGCAACAACACTCTCTGGATCATCGTTGCACATTTTATTCATCTAGACGAGTCTGTGGTGCACCTCGTACACTGCAGTTAGTGCATAACTTTCTCCGTGAACTGGAAAGTCTAATATTTCCTTTGCACTCCCTCTATATAAACGGGTAAACGTAGGTAAATCCTTTCGATCGAATAAAACTTTCATCGTCAAAAAATCGTAATCATTCGATCGAATAAACTTCGAAATGTAACGTGACAAGTAGAAATTCAAATGGAAATCAAGATGATTGATTAATTACTTTGATGGTACATATAGTTTCTCACAAAAGTATTCGAACACCTATTATTTGTGTATAAACCGAAGTATTCATACTATTCTTATCTTTCGTGCATAAGTTTTATAAAATTAAAAATAAAATATCTTTTAAATTAATAATTCTTATATATACAGGTACATTTTTTTGTAGAGAATATCGTGCTGCATAGATTAATAGACCAAAAAATATATTATTCTATTAAAAAAAAAAAAACAACAACGATCGTAGCGTTAAATGTCTTCTAGAAAACTCTGCAATTTTTGTTTGAAACATTTTTAAATAATTTCGAAATTATTTCAATTCGTATTACTCATCCTATATGTATATATATTGCAATCTTTGAGTAATCTCATTTATTCCAAGAATTAAGAATAAATTATTAACCCTGATTCTTCTCCAAGTTAATTTGCTCCTTACTGTCAAATTGATACAGTAGTAAAAAATTAAAATTACCCGAAAAGATAAATAGCCAATTTTCTATCCAGTTAATCAACTTTTTTTACTAACAGTAAATAAACTAAATTTCTGTTCAGATATAAATATTAAATATTTTATGTCGTGAGAATTAAAAGATCGCGTAGGACCATGTTAACGAGATTGCCGTTCTCCGAAATGACGCGGAAGCATCAACGTTAATGGCGGATTTATAATGTATCCCGCGTGAATCCATGTAAATGATCGTATTTAGAAGTACGCTTTTTCCATTACTGACTCAGTTTCCCTCGTATAAGTAACAAATCGATGTTTACCGCAAACTCGGACATGGTTAACGAACTGCAATTACGTTGAAATTGCGTTTTCTGCAGGTTGCCGGCCAGCTCTGTGTGCTCCGATTACAAACACGTGAATATTTCGTTATTTCTCCGGACGCATGAATATATAAATCATCGTGATTTTATAGAACGAACGGTAGCATTGCTTATTTCAGTGACACAGTTGCAGCTTGGAAAATCATCGGAATCAATTTCGCTGATTTGCGCGTTTTCATGAAATTGCATACGTGGAATTCTATTGCGTTCGTTGCATCATTTACGAAATGCGACTGTGACAGTTACTGGCTTATTATTTATGCTGTTTCTGTAAATTGCTCATGAAAGTATTTGAACGTTTGATATAAAAGAATATTTATGAATGTATCGTGTCTGCTATAAAAATTATTATATATTCAAATTTTATTGATTTTCTCTTTCTCTTTCTCTCTCGTTATTATTAAGCTGCATTATTTTTATACGTCCATAAAAAATTTTAAAATATACAGTCACTCGCATCAACTCGCATTCAGACTACATATTAACTAACGTGATTTTATAAAATGAAATTTTTGTAAAAAAGTGTCTTCACTTTTTTCATCTGCTATATAGCTACAAAAACATGTTAGAATTAAATGAACGACACATATTGAAAGTAGTGGTTTTGAGTTTCGAAATGAACCCAAGTTCATTATTGTACGATTCCCTTTTTCCACAAAATTATAACAGTTGCAATATTTCGCGGGCAAATATTAATGTAAATCATTCTATACAATTTACTACAAAGTACAGAGTTTTTCTCTGCATAAAGTTTGCAGTATGGAATAAAAATCTAATTAATTATCACTGAGCATTCGTGGGAATTTTTTACATCTGCCAACTTTTATTTTCTTCACTTTTGATTGTGTTCATTACCTAACTCTTTGTATCTCCGTATTAAAGAGCTTTTATCTCGTACAAATAACTAAATTAAATTTCTCTGAATGCATGCTAAAATGCCATTGTGATAAGAATAATTAACGTTCTAGTGAAAAAACGAGGTAAAGGAGAGAAGTTGATAGGAAATTCGAAGGGGAAAGTGTTATGGTCACGTTTAGGGTGACATCACGATAAGAGTGAAATGATGTCACACAGTCGTCGTTGCAGTAATACTATTTTCAATTTGCATCGACGCATGCAGAATTAATCATGACACAATGAATATAACATAGCTATATAGGATAATTCAGGCAACTGTAGCAAGCCATATCTTCCTTTCTTGGTTGAAGTTCCAAAAAAGAATATTAAAGAAAAAAGATCAAATGTTCAAAGTGTATCATCTTGCCACAGTGTATGTGCATTTTCATTTTTAAATTTATTTCTATATTTTGTAATCATAAATTATAATTATAATTATGTATTCTACATTATGTTAAAATATAATTATAATAAAATATATAATATTGTATTATTTCTGCATATTATATATATTTTTTATATTTCATATTTTTTCCACCGGAATCTATGCGATATATTAATCGTGATTTATTAATATTGAGTATTATCTACATACATTTATCATCCTAATTAACGAAGTTTCTAATCCATTATGAAAGCACGCTACTTTATCGAGTTGCACTCGCGTCTCGTTATATAGTAGATCAGAAAAGTATTGGTACATTCTCTTTTTATTTGAAACACCTTTACGTACTAAAGTAATATATTAACATTAACTGTTCATCAAAAAATAGTGCACAGTGCTACGTATCTTATAACAAAATAATTTGTTCTAGAGCTTGTTCATTATATCATTTTTATATGTATTTAGAAATACATCAAATAAGAAGATCCAAATACACATATATTATTATAATTTGTTAATATTTATATAATAATAATATACTATTATTAAAATATAGATACGTATATTAAATTTGATTTATTATTTTTCAATTTCATATATTTCACATATGTGCAAATTTGTAAATTGTATTTCTCGTTTTGATTTAATGAGAAACAGCATTGTAACATTAGCCAGCATCATATATAGATTTATAATAAAAATTTATGAGTTTGTAATTTCTACGAAATAATAGTTTATTTCCAATAAATGAATACAATCAATTCGGTTTATTAAATATGACATGTACAAAGATATTTCGAGGAAATATATATGAATACATCAATACTTTTTCAACTGTACTTTGTTAGTTAGTCTTCCGCCGGAGAAAGAAAGCAACAACATAATATCTAATAACTAGCTGTTCAACGAAACAATTATACACTCGGAATCTTTTTCACTCGGTCACGTTAAACGTCATCTCAACGCGTCGAAAGATCCACGTCTCTTTCTTTATATTCTCTCAGCTCGCTTTCGAGATTAAAAACGAACAAAAAAAAAAGAGAGAGAGAGGGGGAGAAGAAGATGATGGAGAAGAAGCTCTCCGTTCCTCGACCCAGAAATTTCAAGAAAATTAAAATGTGGTAATCGCGATCCTATTCCGCCGGTAATGTGCGAGTGTCTGTAAAAACGCGCGGCTGGTTCTTACGTGTAAACGAGACTTTACTTTCTCAAGCACGCGACCGCCGTCACTCCTCTCCTTTATATACATCGGTATACTACGTCTCTTACTTTCTCCTCTGGGTCGGCTGAAAAGTAGGTCTCAAATAGGATTAAGCGATCGTTTAGGGACCTTGCTACTTAATCTGCCTTTTTCTTCAATCTTTCCACGTTTCTAATCTATCTGTGATCGCTAAATTCACGCTGGTCTCCAAAATTCACGGTTCTCCGGCGCCAAGTCACGGATAACACTTGTAACGTTTAATTTTTGATATTTAAATGTAGCATTTTTGCTAGATCTAGAGGTATTAAATTAAACGTGAAAATTAATAATTTTAATAACATGTATATCTATTTCAATGAATATTATTTTTGATATAAGATTTGTACTCTCTTATTTCTTTGCCAGAGATGTGATTCAGTTCGTCATTTTTGGAATGTATTTGTTTATTTTAAATCATTGCTAAATAAATATATAAAAAAACTTCTTCGGAGAAAGATATTATACAATATATAATTTCAATATATAAATTTATTTTAAATAAATACATCTTATATATTATTTATACATCTTATATATTATTCATTTATCTGTGAAATATGTTGAATAATATCTTTCTTCGTAGAAGTTTTTTCATATATTTATTTTTCATACATAAATACATGATATATTATTACATGTTACATATATTTATATATCATTTATTTATTTCTATATGTCTCCCTTCGAAGACGAAATTTTGAAAAATTCGTCATTGGCAATTCATTACGAATCGAAGACAGTGGCTAAACTTTGGAAAGAGTTGCGCAATCGATATCTGCGGGTGAAATTTGTAAAAGTTAAATATAATGGCACGGTCAGCAGCGGCACAATTCCACGGTTAAAGAGAAACTGAACTCGGTAAATACCTCGCGTTGAAAATTTATAGCAAAACTGCGAAGCACAAAGTTTACGGGTGAAAGCTGTCTGATAAAGTGTGAACTGCTAGCTAAACGATTTAATATCGTCCGATGATTAGAAATAATTAACGAACAAATATCTAACGAGTTCTCAAACAAGTTCTTTATCGGAAAAGTTATCGCTCGAGCAATTAATAGTATCTATAAACTATCGTTGCAGTTTCAATTAATTTATGTTAGCCAACACAGGAAAGTTCTGTCACTTTTTTTAATTTTTCTTCTTTTTGCGTATATAGTTATTCTTATTTCACAGAAATTGCATAATATTGGTAATTATAAAAATTCTATATTTTTTTTTATGAAAGAAGAAAAAAATACGAGAAGTCGTTCGTTAATTTTATACTTATAAATGATTGTTTTTGGTAAAAAAAATTACGTTCTTTTTAATATTTCTGTATCATTAGTTAATGTCATAAAAAAACGACAGAACTTTGGTTACTTGCCTTCATGAGATTGTAAATGAAATGATGAAATTCACAATGTGAACTTCAACGTATATAACTTCCTTGAAAGTAATATTAATTAAATCTCAACTCTTCAGATTATAATTAAACTCTTTAATGGTAATGTAACTCGCATAAGTGTCACGATAAGTTCCAAGTTTTGTAAGAAACTCATGGAAATTTAATGATCATTTTTAAAACAAAAAAATTTTGCTTTATAACAAAGTAATCATACAGAAGCTTCAGGCTTTAAGCTTTAAATCGACGTCTAATGAAATAAGAATCTCATCTAAGTGTGTATCTAATATTTGGTCGATCATTATCAGTATCATTTCACTATCTTTTCTTTCCCAATTCCATTTGCCAATGTTATTTTATTATTCATCTAAAGGTCCTTCATAGTTCATAGTTTCCCTCAATCTTATCTTTGTAGAAGAGACGTGAAGAGACGTATTTTCAGAAGCAAAACTGCGATGCTTCAAGGCACACGAACGATAACCTCGTTGCGTCGAGTATATTCGTCGGTGTGGCGTGCATATTATCTACTTTCTAATCGATACTAGGCCTTTGTCTCCCATGGAGAGTAACTCCATTAGACCAATTCCATTCCATCACTTGGATTCGTTCGATCACCCTGCTGAACGAGTTTCTCAACCAAACAGAACTGCATCTTTTCTGTTCGGCGACATCGACAATTTTCTTTAAACTATCCTCACATCAGCTAAAGCAACAATAAGGAATTTTTCGCTCCCGATGTTTCATGTTTCTTATTATTATTATTATTATCATTAATTATTTAATATTTTTTCAAAATTGTTTGTGTCTTTATTGCTAGCAATAATCATTGCTACTTACTGTCCATCTTCAACTGATTAAGCAAGGATTGGAGAAAAATTGAAAAATATAAAAGAACTTTCAGTCAGTTTAAAAATGATTGAATTCACTTATTTGAACCTGAATTCATTATATAAAACGAAAAATCGGAATAAGTGCACTTCTGTTATATAAACTCTATTATCGCTCGAAAAAAAAAAATTCATGTCAGCGGAGTTCTACTGTACACGTTAATAATGGAAACAAACACGTAGTTTGATAAAAATTTGATCGATTAACTGTTGAAATTCTTTTTGTATTTTATACAAGTTTTGTTCAAACTTTTATACGAGCCTTCGTCTTAATAATTGAGCATTAGATAATAAAATCTACATATCTATCGATCTATGAAATGAATATCTTCGTTATTGGTTATTAAAAAATTAATTTGAATTGATGATTAATTATTTTTAATCACCGATTGACGATTGATTCAACATCAGCCGATTCTTCGATCGATCAATCGATGAAATCAGTCGCCAATTTTTCGACTGTCAGTTGATCGGATCGAGCGAACTAAAAATTCTACTCCCAGTATTTATTCTCTTCGACTCACTTTATATTGCTTCGGTGTAGACAGAATTCTTCTTCCTGTTTGTTGAAAAATTGGCACGTGCGACGACAAGAAGTTGCACGTAAGTTCCCTCAATGAGGACGGAGCTTCATGCATCTTACTTTCGTTGCTTTCCAACTGGCTCTCTTCGTTTTCATCGGCGAAAGTGAATGGAACGCGTCGATGTTTCTAATTGGCACTTCGGCATTCGACGCTCGAACACGTTACGCTCGTAATCGCCGATATCGCGATACTAACACGCCGACGTACTTTTTGAGATTCCATCTTCCCGTGGGTGGATGACGCTAAGAAGAGTTTGATGAGACGGGATCTGAGAGGATTCAACATAAAGTCTAGGAAAATGATAGAAAGACGCTGGTATTGATAGAACAATTCCGTCCAATATCTTGGGATCTAGAATCTTTTAACAATGGAATTATATAAAATCTCTCGGGTGTTTTCTGATTTTAGATCTTTCCTTTATTTTCACGATCAATGGAATTGAACGAAAATTCGAATGAAATATTTGAGGAACGATTACCGAAATGACACAGACATTTTATTTGATTTCAAATAATATCGCTTCAGCTTGTTTGACGTAATTTTTGAGAAACAAATACGAAATACGATCAAATGTAAAGTACAATTTTAATGCAATTAATTAAATAATAAATAAAAAATAATTGAGATAGTCGAATATATTTAGAAATGATTAAAATAATTGCCTATTTGTAATAATGCATAGTATATAATTATTTATTTACTATTATTTAAAATAATTATTCATACTTAAAGACAATTAAAAATCATCTTTTAAATTATATTCTGTACTTGTTTCTACGATAGTTTCGTTGAGATTATCATCTCATTTTAATCAAATTAAAAATACAGAATTAAAAAATTGTACAAGAAATTGAAACGCGTAAAAACCCAAGTATCCTTATCTACAATTTTACACGTAGCGCAAATCAAATTATAAACATCTTAAAGATTAATAATCCTCTGCGTTTAGTAGATAGAAGCCGAGAAACCAAA
>NIPQ01081255.1:0-53332 GCA_002806875.1 Lepidotrigona ventralis hoosana | reverse complement strand
TTTTTTTTTTTTTTTTTTTTTTTGTTTTTTGCGGGGGAATGGACACGTACCGGTGTTTCCAAATTTCCTGTGCAGTAACGGACAATCTGTCGTGCAATTACTATCTGCTGCGGCGTAACCGGTGGCAGTTCGATCCACTTGTCCAAGCCGGGCTCGTTGCATACAAAATACACCTGGAACAAAGTCGACCACTAGGATCACGCTCAGGAAAACACGCGCCATGTTTTGCGTTGCATATTAATTCGGTCGAACGCCGCGCTTTGAATCCCGTCGATGTTTTCCACGTTTCCACTTCGATTAATTGAACGTTGCTTAATGATATCGTTACGTTCGATCGTTACGAAACCAGAAACTATAGCTTGTATGTGTAATGTCATTGTGTTCCTAGAATTTCTACACGAGATCGTTTTACATTCTTGAAATAGATACAATTTATAATTATTAAACGAAATGTGGATATAAATTCATTGTGAACGCAACATGAAAACGATAATTGATATATTAATTAACAGGATGTCGAAACACGTGTTCATACGTGTAGAAAAATGTATACATGAAATATTCGTGTGTATCTATACGTGCTTCATATCTAACGACTAACACATTCAATAAGATTTAATCTACTCTTTCTCTGCAAGCTTTACGATATATTTATCAAAACATATTTCTAAGAAGATTCTACCACAATGTCCATAATTTCCACAAGATGAATAAAGCTCGATGCAAGCCGCATGTTAACAATTTCTATCTCTTTCCTTTGGTAAATGACAATTCTGCTATTTTTAGTTGTACATTAAAATAGATCACGAAGTGTACCTTGGCATTCGCGCCAGTTCCGATTCTCTCCGGAGGTACTTCCGGTGGTGGCACCCACGAATGAGTAGGCAGAGGCGGAAAGACGAGCTTCAAAGCCTCCTGTTCTTTTTTCTCCGTTGCCCCTGCTGCTTCCACGGTTTCCTCCGCCGCTTCTCGTTCCACGGTTTCAGCAGCCTCTCTCTCGGCTTTTGCTTTCTCTTCCGTTCTCATTTGTTCCTCTTGACGCTTCCGTTCTTCCTCCCCCGCTATTCTCTATAGACGCGTGGACGTGATTTCAGAAAGTGCTTTGCTCTCTTTCCTTCTGAAATGAATTTGCTCGTGATTCAAGCAAATTCTCCTTTNTATTTTTTTTTTTTTTTTTTTTTTTTTTTTTTTTTTTTTTTAGCCAGGTAAATAATGGCACATAAGCGAAGTAATAAGTTACTTCGTTATGAAAAATGTAGAAACATCTCGTTTCTGGAGTTATTTATCTCTTTACCTCCAATCTGTTGTTCAGTTCTTCTGGTTTTAAGTCCGCTTCTACCACGTAATAATTTTTCGGACTTCCAAGGATTTTCCCCCAAAATCTATCGTGCGAAATTATTAATTTAGAAATATTTCTTAGGAACTTATCGAGGATTCCTGTTCAAGAACAGTTTTTCTAATTGTAATTAAGCTAAAGATAAAATTTTTGACATATACTTGACATTTTCTATAGGAGACACAGCTATGAGTTCTCGTATGGATAAATTAAGCAACACCATCTGTGACCGAGGCAACCCCACGTTAGTCTGTTCGAAATAAAATAAAAGATCCAACATATTCGGCATTTTCTTCCTCGTATCCCCTTCTTCCTCTTCGTCTTCTGTCTCGCGCTTTTCTCCCTCGCTTTCGTAGATGCTCTGAACGTTCTGCAATTACAGCGAGACGCTCGAACCACGGGGTCGAATGACGATCAAGTTTCTCACGATACGCATTATTATTTATACGACAGCTAAATCACGGATCCCGAGGTTAATCGTTAATTGTCGGTTGTCCGCACCTGGAACAGCTTGATGACCTTTTTCGCATCGTCGAGCTGCGTCGGTGGAACGTATACGTCTCGAAAATGATGGGACATAGTCTTGAATCTCTCCTGCTTCACTCTTCTGCTGAATTCCTCGAATATATCCACCGCGTTCTTTGGCCTCTCGGCCAGTATCTTGGCCAACACTTCCGTCAGATGATCGTACCTGGGAATAAGTTTGGAATTCAAAAACATCTCCAAGAAAATTCCTTCTCGTTGCGTCGCTTTGTGTATGTTTTTTTAAAAATAATGGAAACGATTCAGAGCCAAGGTGTCTTTGTTTTATTTAATAATATGTCGAGCACTGAAATAATCGAATTTCAATGAAACGTTTTCTTATATTATAAGATCAAGATTATATTTCTTGACAAAATATAAAATTTAATCTCTAATTTTAGTTGCTTTGGCCGAGCAGAATTATTTTATAATTTTTCTCAGACTGAGAATTATTATATACTTTCTACGGTCTACGATTGCTCGATTGTGGAACAAACCGGGTCCCATATTCGCGTACTCACAGGCTATCACCTGACTCCGGACTGTGTTTCTGAAGGAATTTCTTAGCACGTCGTATATCATGCTCTACGCAGGGAACATCGTCGGGTGGTACTTCTTCGACATTATAGCTGTACGCCATTTTAAACGTTGGGCTATTTTCTCCACCGACGCATCACTATTCCACTCTCGTTTTCTACAGTAAGCCTCGCGAAATGTCTCTAATTTTTATCACGTGCCAAAAACGTTTCATACGCTGACTGTCATTGTTTTGTTTGGCGACCCTCTCCTTTTCTTTCCCTTTTTCTTTTTTTCCTTCTCCCTTCATTTATTTCCAGCGTATAATCAGCATCGTTCATCCGCTCCACGACCACAGTTTCGAAAGCGTTATCTAATGACCCAATTACATTAACGAACCGAAAACATCGCTAATCAACACAAAATTAATTAAACCTGCAGATAAATACCACTATTCTGACGTCTCGTTGATTCCTGTTTCCTGGAACGATGAGCTTCATTTACAACGAGGATGTAGAGCATTGTGAGCGTAGCCGTTTGCGTTCAAATGAGACGGGAAAGGAGTATATTCTAACAGGAGATAATTCGTCGAAATATTCTTTGTCACGTTTCTCATAATGCTCCCGCGAACGAAGTTGCTCGATTTGAATCTTGGTGAAATTTCAGATTAATATCTGCGATTTTTATCCATTCGTTAGAAATATAAAATTGTCGAATTACACAGCGTTACATTTAGATAGTAGATACTGTCTGTTTACTAGAGGTTGGCGCGTTGATTCAAAGACATGATAAAAGTATAAAATTCGCGTGACATGCAAATTATTAAGCTAGTCGTAGCTAATTGTTAGCTAATCGAGTTCCAACGAGCGACGAACGAGTGAACGGCGCAGTACAGAGAAACAGAAGAATGAACTATATAACGTGGACATGAATGGGCATCTATCTCAATGGAATTAAATCGCGCGCACTGCTTTCTATCAGTCTGCATCCCGGAGCTGGGTTTATCGGTCTGCCCTAAATAGAAACGTTGTTTCTCGAGGTCACTAGCTGCTTCCTTTGACGCCCATCCCTCGTGTTCCATAACAGGACACGTGTCCTGCCGTTGGAAAAAATGACCTAATACAGCGATAACAAACGAGCTGAATTTAGAATGCTTCCTGGCTGATATTTTTTGGAAGTAACAAAGATAAAAAAAAAAAAATCACGCGAGGAAACATTTGCTAATTATCGCTTCCAACAGACCACTTTGAATTCAACGATATTTATAATCATTCGATCGTCGACAACTCGCGGAAAGATACACATCACACGACGAGATGATTTCACAACGAGATTTTAGAACTTGTCAACTTACCAGATTTACACCGAATTGTGTAACACTGCGGAACACTCGAAAGTTATACAATCTCGTGAAAGTGTTGAGAAATTAGTTTTAGAGAACATTGAAAGAGAGAGAGAGATTACAGGCAAGTTGAGAATCGTGGCGCAAAGAGAACTATACAAAGATATCGGCTATTTAAATAAATAGCGTCATTGCCAACGCGCCCCCGAAATTTACGATCAAGATCGGCGTTTGTTTCAGCGCTTTCATTTTCAGGCGGATGTTTATTTATTTGAATACGACCAATTTCTCTTTCGACGTGTATATACATTTTATACACTGCGAGATAGAGATGGGTTACAGGCAAATTATTATCGTCTGACGTAATGTTTAATAGTTCGCCAAGCACCTTGATTTTTCGCCTAAACCTAAGCCTAAACGTTATATACGAAGTGTGACGCAATATTTTGATACGCTACATTGTTACTAACAAACCTTTCAGAAAGACCACTGAGAAATTAAATTAGAAATTCGTGTGGGTAAGGTGTTTCTTTCGTCGATAGAGCGTGCAAGTAGCATAATGTTGATGTGATAGATTATTTACCGAAAAAAACAATTCTGCTCTGCCGCAAACTTTCCTAGCTTCCTCAAAAAATACATAATTTCCGTGAACCGTTAACTCGAGGAAACGAAGAAGCAACGATATGTAATTAACAAATTTCTTATCGTTTCTCATCCTTTCCAATTGAACCACACGTTAATTTCGTTTCAATTAAAAAACTCCAAATTTGTGTTTCTCAATTCTTCTGAAAAGAAGAAAATTCCTTTTTGTAACAGTAAGCTTTTTGTATTCCAATATGTACTCAATTCTGGATTCAACTCTGCAAAAAAAAAAAGTATTTAAATAATGGCGCAACAAGTGACGTTTTGCACCGGGGATGGAATATTTCGAGAGATAGAAAGCAAGATAACCCATAATAAGAAACTTTAAGAAATCATTGTTTTCAATTGTAACACAAGTGACAGAATGCGCAGCGTTTTCAAGGGGGAATCAACGGGGTCAGGAGATTTGGAATAAAGAGAGAGGGGAATCCTGACTGCAGATTGACAATCGGTACGCACTAATTAACTGAACGCAATCGTTCGCTAATCGGCCAACGCTGGCTTTCGGATCGCGGCGGAATTACAGAAACTCGCGCCGCTATCAGTTAGTCGCACGTGCGACGCGATTTGTCATCAGGGTGAATTCGTCAATGCGCGATCGGCCAGCGGACGGCTCAAACCGCCGCACGTAGCGAATTTTCGATGGTTGAATCGCTAATAATCCCGGATCTCGTAATTTCGCGAATGATATAACAGGTGGCGGCTGGCAGAGATTCGCAATTGCGCGACGGAAATTGGACTGTTATTGATCGAAGATCGCCGATCGGATAGCACCGTTCGGATGGATGTGCAAAGCTAATGAACGTTCGGAGAAGTTGCGGTGAATAAATAAGCCGATTTTTACGCTGTTCTTTATTTTTTATCGTGCGTTTCATTTTTTTCATTGGANTTTTTTTTTTCTTTTTTTTTTTTTTTTTTTTTTTTTAAATTGGAACATTAAGTTTAATTCGATCGAATTCGTTCCACGATTGTCGGGCAAAAGATATCAATCAGAGTCAATAATCGTCGACAAACATCGATAAGCGGTGATAGCTTCCGAGAAAAAAATAAGAATCAAGTTTATGCATTCTTTGCCCGTACGAATCTCTCGCGCGATTTCGAAAGATTGTGAGAGTCCAAAATATTTAAACGAGCAGTAATCGATTGCACAATATTACGTGTGATAAGACGTGTCTACGTGCAATATTTACTCATTACAGAGAGAAATCGAAAGAAACTTAAAAAAAAAATGGAATGTCAGCGAAACGTAAAACACGTAAGGCCAATTTATCATCAGCATTGATAGCCGGCAGGAAATATCGTCGTATAACAGCGAATAACTTTGATATAACGTCAAACATGTTTAAATATTGTTACAAAACTGTACAAGTCGCCCTTGCAATATCTCCCAAAGAATTTTCAGTTTTTCACAGTTCGTATCGATGATTTTAAATATCGATATCGAGACATCGACGACTGCCAATGAATGTTAATCATTCGCAAGCATCGCCAATTACAAGAATCTTAATTTGCTTCTGAATAAAAAAAAAAAGTTACTTACTTTACTCCTAATTTCCAGAGAAGAATTAATTGAATAAAAATTCAAGTGAGAAAAGAGATCTGTATCGGTCGCAAGCTGGTTTCGTCTTGAGGCCTGGTGGCGCAGATGCGGTAACGAGGGATAATTAACGAAACCGAGGGGTGATTAATAAAAGGCACGTGTTGACGTGGCGATCGGTAGCCGATGTCGATCCATCGCGACGCGTTAATCCGGCTTGTCGAAATTGAATTGGCGGGCTGGACGCGCGTATTGTTCGCGCGACCGTGCCGCGGGTATTAATTAACAAACGGACGTTAACATTCGTCCGCTAATCGCGTCCGCCGAATTTCGCGCGACGTCGCATCCCTAGTCGAAATGAAATTCGCGCTCGATAGCACCGACCAACGCCGCGCTCCTAATTACCAGTTACGCTAACCTGCCCCCTTTTCTTTGCGAAATACATACTAACAGCTTGTTTGATTACTTTGCGTGAATTCCTCGGTGGCTTAAGAGTGACCTCGTTCCCTCACGCCGCAGAAAATATACAAAAAACGCGTGGCACGGCCATAATCGAGGTAAGAGTAATATTGACGTGTATCGTTAATGCCAGGCGGATTGAAAACCTTGGAACCATTTCTTAGTTTTCTTACATAACCAGATTTACGGCATGTATTTAATAGTAAAGTCACTGTGCAGTGTTTAATTTAATTTGGGCAAAGTAAAGTGATTTGTTAGAAAACTTGTGCAAACGGAGAGATTATTATCATTTGACACACGTTCTCCAGTTGGACTTGGAATTTTAATTTCAATTTCGTCACGATGGTATTTGGTGATGCAGTAACAAGCATTCGATATATTTGAAAGTATAATTGGAAATTATATTTCAAGCATAATTTGATCTAATTGATTCCGGTCTAACTGGTATTTCAAGGCAATAATCGAGCATTTTGTGTCGTAAATTTGACAAAAATTCATAGACATTTTACGTGTTTCGAATTATATTCCCATTTCAACTTTCATTTTCTGCATATGTACGTGCAACATGTCCGATAGCACGATTGTTACGGACACAACTCGATTGTTCTCGTAACAATCAGTTCATTCAAAGTATCACAATGTTCGCGAAGTATCCGTAAATCTTCAAAGACTCCCTCGACAAAATTCCAAATGCAAGACGCAACCCCCGCGTCAGATCTCTCTAACCGTAAATTCCACAAACGTAAATCTGCAAACATGGATGATCCTTACTTATGAAGCCTTCTCTTTTCAAGCTGGCTGGCTGGATTCAATTCAGAGAAAGAAGAGCGAACAAATCCTGAAGGAAGTCCCTTTTCGTGAATCACCGTTCCATTCCGTTTCGAAACACTCGCCATCGGATCTTTCGAGTAGGATCAAACCGAGTGCAACGAATTCGTTAATCAAGCAGCGTATCGCCACCAGTTGGAGCGTGGTGAAGAAGCGACCGTCTGCACGGTATGTACTTGCAATTTTGCGGAGGCGTTTGAGTATGAATGAGTAAGGAGTCCCCACCACAGGTTCTCTCTCTCTCTTTCCCTCCCTTCATTTCTTCTCTTCTCTTCTTTTCTTTTCTCTTCTCTACTCTTTCGGCCCACCACCCTGTCGCTTCGTTTTCCGTCCCTCTCGCGTCTTCTACGTCCATCTCTGCCGCCAACCTCGACTCTATCTCTCTTCTTCTCTCGCTCTGCCTGTACGTTCTGCTCTCTCTCTCTCTCTCTCTCTCTTTCTTTCTTTCTTTCTTTCTTTCTTTCGCTCTCGGGTCGAACCGAGAGCAGCTCGGCACTAGTATCGGGGGTCGGTTCTCTGTTCGTGTACCGCGCTTCTTTCGGTCAGTTTCCTCTCGTGAGTTGCACGCGCGTGTCCTTTCGCAAGGACTCGACTCGCAAGTGCTGCCGGTCTCGTAGCGCGAGTTAAACGGGATAAAGAGGGAGCAAAAGGAGGAAGGAGGAGAAGGCTTCTCATCGAAGGATTCCCGCTGGACGGGGAACTGGACTCATCCGTCACGATGCACCGTCGATGCACACGGTTAGTCCTAATGGATCGATTTACGTCGTTTTTCTCTTCCGTGAATACGCACTCGTCTCGAGATCCTGGCGAACGCAACGTCCGAGAGTCGTTGGGTCGATATTTTCTTTCACGGTCTTGCATGGTTGATCGATCGCCAGTGACAGAGTGCACGTACGCGTACGTGATACAGTGGAAATTTGCGTTCAAAGGATTTCGATCATTCTCAGAGTATTTTACTCAGTGAACGAAAAAGCCGGAGCAAAAATTCTGGCTCCGAGGTTCTCGAGAATTTTTTTTTCGTAGCTGTAATATCCAAGGGTATATAAATTACTGATATAAAAAAAAAAAAAATTCAGAATAGAAAAATATAATTACAAAAGATCCATCACTTTTTTTTCCTTCAAATATTCGATAAATTTCACGACGACGGATAATAAGGGATAAAAAGGGACGAGCTGAAGGTAGTTGTTTCTCGAGAGCGAGATCGAGTTGCTCGCAACGATACGGAACGTCTCGAGCATCGAGGAAAAGTGGAAGCAACCGGGTTGGAAAAAGGAAACGGGGCAGAAACTGGGAAAAGGAACGTCGATGGAACAATTGGTTCCGTGCACATAGATTGTTAAAACGATTTACCGTCGGCTATACCCTGGCTATTAAATCTTGTCGTTAAAACTTTCCTCTGTCGTCTCGAGCTTCTTTCAAGCGTGAGACACGTCGTACGGTTTCCTCGTTCGAGATGATCGAGAGTACAATCTAGCCAGGACCCAGTGAAAACCTGGCCCACGAGATACACGCGAACGCGATCGCTGGCAACGCGATAACCTCCCCCTGAGATTTAATCAACCATTTCGTTGGTTCTCCCGTCGAAACGATCGATTTCTTGTCTCTTTCTTCTTCTGTCGTTCGGGTATTCCATTACGATGAAATCGTGTCGCTGGTTACCATTATAAGGGGCTATTCGCGTTCCATTATTCATCGGCTGTTTCTACGTTCGTATCGAACGATCACTCGTAAATCGTCAGCTCACTTTTCATTAAGACGTCCGCCAGCGGAGTGAATGAGCGGCTGAATGAATTTCCAGAACTCATTGGTCTTCCTGTCCACTCGCCCTTGAAACGATCCTGTCACTGGGTCACAAGTCACAAGTCTCGCTCCGTTTTTCACGCACACACACGTGTGCTTGAAACATCGGCACGGGAAACCCGTCTGTAGAAATAGAAATATGTACACGTTGGATACATTGAAACGCAGGATTGGAAAAAGACATTTCATCGTAGGAGACTTGGAAATTGCAGAATTTTTACTATATTTATAATAACGCTCACGCAACGAGAAATGCAGCGTGCAAATGAAATAACGTTCGAAGCATCCTTTCGTTAGAACCTCTTGTTCTCTTCTCCATTTCGTGAGTACATTTAGCAAACGATTAGCAAAAACCAACTAACAAGGTCGTCAAACTGAAACACCGGTGCAAAGTACGTTCAGTTACGCCTCGAAATTACGTCTAATGCAGCGTAATCTCAGCGAAAGAGAGACGCGTAACGATCCGAAGATCACTCAACAATGAAATTACCGCTGCCTCGAACAACATACATACGTATCGTCTTCGAGTCTCGATATCGGCAACGAATACGACCGGGCAGAAGAGAAGAACGAACGAAAGCAAGCGAGCGAGCGTAACGAACGAAAGCAAGCCAACGTGTCTGAAGAATCAGATTCTGTTAGTCNTTAAAAAAAAAAAAAAAAAAAAAGAAAAGAAAAATAAAGGACAAGTGTAAACGAAATGCAACAGCCCGGTGAAAGAAAGAGAGAGAAAGAGAGAAAGAGAGAGAGGAGGGAGAGGGAGAGAAAGAAGAGGGAGAAATTGACGGTGACTTGAGTGTCAGAAGGCCGCAGGCTCGTGGTCCCTGACCGGTCGACGCAGCCTCCTCCCGGTTCCAGAGAATCAGAGTCACGTTCAGTCAGTGGCCGACTCCCGTCCGCGGAGGTGGTGTGCGTTGTCGTTCCTTCGGCTCTCATACATACACCAGTGTCGAGAGGGGTTTTCCGGTTTTCAAGCCGCGGTCCCGGCCGATCTTCAGCGGGAATGACGGCCATCAGGAGCACGTGGTTAGTGGACAAATATTATTACATTTATATTTTCTTCGGCCCTTCTTGCAACGACTAGGCGAAGGACTCTGAAATTCATCGTAAAATTTATCATAGTCATGATACATTAGAATTAACAGTGACGGAACGATGGTAGTTAGGGGCACGTAGCTGGCGAAGAAATTTTTCATTCGTTGGAATATACGAGAGGAAGACACTTTGAGATTGAATATTAATTATTACGTACGACTATGAGCACGTAGTAGACAAATGTGTATTGTACAATTATATTCCTTTATTTTTTTTTCCTTGGAACGTACAGCAGAGCATTTCAGTATTCGTACGTTACGATTAAAATATGCAGTGAATATTAATCGTCGTTAATCTTAGTTTAACCGAAATGAATGATTATTTTCGGATGATGCTGTTTCATTGCTCCTTGGATCGTTCCTCTCCCAGTTGTTGACTTTCGAATTTTGAATTTCGAGATAGCTTCGTGAGGTCGATCTTCTCGTTAGATAACCGTTCGACGATCTGTCGCATTAACGACGAAACTCGTATAAAACCTCTAAAAATAGTAGCTTCATACATTTTTATCGGTCTCATTACTCCGCTTATCCAAGTGTTACGCCACATACGCGCGCCGCGTACAATTGTGACATAATTACGAGGCCGTGCGCCGCATTCGCCCGCTTCTTTCGCCAGTTTTTCGGCCTTGCTCTTCGTGTTTCTCCCCCGAGTCGAGTACGTGATGTTACGGATACCAACGAATAAGAAGAGAACGCGTCAAAGTATAGGTACTTACTAGCACCGGATTGAACGGTTTGATTCTTTTTCGTTAGTTTGTTGGCATTAGAAGCTTCTTGTTCGGGACCACGCTAATCGACGTAAATTAGGAAATAGTTCAAGTATCAAAGCAGATAGGCGCTTGATGACTCATGGGAGATATTAGGATCATTTCTGCATTCAAAGTTTTCAAAGCTTCGAAAGATTTTTCTATATTATTCTAGTCAGAGGATTATCTGTACAAGTATCGTAATTTTATCTCAAAGTAACAGAATTCTCTGAAAAGATCGTGCTGCAATCCGCTAAGTATTTATAATAGCGTATGCGTTATTTTGCTGTTTGGAGTTTCTTTATCTTGAATAACTTTCTTTTGAGTTACTTTATGATTACTTTATATTGCTTAATCGTTTCATCTTTCAGTTTCAATTTATTTCAGGAATATCTGTAGAACTGTTCTAGATGTTCTTCTAAACTCTACCCTGCTCTCCTATTTTTTTCATCTATCCCCAAAGCAAATATTCGAAATTCCCAAGCATTTTCTCGTTCGTGGCGATCCGTCCGAAGGAAATCTCAGGAAATCGTCCTTAATCGCCCCGGAGTACAAAATACACGGGGGACGATTTTCGAAAGCGGAGAGGAAAAACGTCGGCTCGATGGAGTTTCAATTAATGGAAGATGGTCGATCGAGAGCGGCAAAGCGGTTTTCCTCGCCCGTTTTCCGCTGAATAAGGCACGATTTTAAAAGGTTAAAGTAGGTTCACGTGTTTCCGGCGTTGGAACTTAATTGAACGGGGGTGGGGAGGGGAGTGGGGGACACGAGCCTATGGCCTCGGGACTTTCTCGTGTGAAAATTCACCGAAAAATCCTCGGGTTACCGGCTGCTTTCCGGATTTTTACGATCCTCCTGACACACAATTCGCATATGCCGCGAGACAGGGGCAGACTTTCTGGCGAGTTGCTCGAGACGCGAACCGGAGACATGTGCGCGCCTTTCCCTCGAGAACTCCGCTTCGTCATTTATCAAAACACTCTTGTGTTGTGTCATGTGCTCGTACGATTCTACCTTTTCCCTCGTGAGCGTTTTCTGTTCCTTCGACAGGGACAAAGAGGCCTGGTCGCGTTCGATTAACATGTTCCACGAATCTTTTTAATTATCGGTTGGACAAGTTCCAAACTTCTAGGAAAACTAATTCCCTTTCGCTCGACGTATTTTCTACTCTTGCTATTTTGATAATAATAGGCTGTTGCATCGGCGACTGGAAATTTTAGACTAGTTAGGAATTACGAATGAACGAAGGCAAGTTAGGAATTGATCATTTTAATCGATGATATTTCAGCCCTGTTGGAAATTATAATTTAAAGTTACCATGCGCCATTGCAATTGAGCGTAATTTAATCTAGATAAATTATTACTGTTACTACTATTTAATTGTTATGTCGATCCATTAAAAAAATTATCGCGTGACTGTAATAGCGATCGTTGCACCAAAGTCTGTAAAAATTAAATGTCCAAGAGGGTCCGCACAATTACATAAATTACACAACAAATTACATAAATGTCGCGATTAAGGCGTGGATGTGAAAAGAGTTCGTAATGGCTGTTTTGCGTAACTCTTTACCGCGACAGTAATTGAGAAAAAATATTATTAGGAAAAAAATAAAGATGATTGAATCTTCTTTTATATCCGTCTTATACACGAGCGAAATATTTTAATTCTATTTTCACTCTGTATATTAATAAAGAGAGTCCACTGCATTTTTCTCATTTTTCGCATCAATCATTCTGTGAGCCATTTTGTCGTAAGCTTGGTCCAGCATAAGGAAATTTTTCTTTTTCTTTTTTTTTGTCCTTAGAATCGAAGTTCGAGAGAATTGAAATCCTGAACGAAAATATGCGATTTTTATATCGAACGGAGTGTATAAAATTTGCCTGATAATTGAATATTTTAAGGACGACGATAGAACTTTACAGGAAGGTTCTACGAATTAGTACAACGCATTTGTGCAACAACGATTCAATGACGATTGATGAAACAGTATCTACTTGATCGAAGGAGTAATTAAGATCACAGGAAACTTCCCACGTACTCTTGCACGCGATATTAATAACGAACTAACCTACAATTTACAATCTACTTCCAGCACTGTGAACCAAATATTGCAATTGACCTACATAAAATCTATCTTCCGTTTGTTTCGTCCTTCCACTCGAATTTGTTTCTTCAACCATCCATCTTTGCCAATCTCGGAGAATTTTCTCGCCAGCTAAATGATTTGACAAAATCAAATTTTCGAATATTTTTTGAACCACTCATTCTCTCCCGTTCACTAAGAATTCTTCTACAAACTAATTAGTTAAAGAATATCAAGAATAATTTTCATCTTTCTTGCATACCGAATTCAAAGAATTCCAACCACCGATTTATATCAGGACAACTCTAACAATTCTATGAATCAAATAATTCATCAATACAAAATTACAATCCTTCTTCTTTCTTCGTTCTCTGAGTCAAAGATTCCCTCAACGACTTATTTGCAAACAGTTATTCTACTTATCAAACAACTAGCCGCCATAAAATAAGCCTTTCTTCGTTCTGTCTTCCATCCAATCTCAATACATATTATTTTACGCGAGTCAGAATCAGGGAAACTTCTAATATGCGCCATGGGACAGACCACGATCGATGCTCGATCGTCTAAATCAATTTCAGTTGCACACAATAGAAGGAACGATTATCGCGTTTGGCTCGTATTATCAAGACATCCCTATATATATAATTGAGAATCGGCGATATCTGGCCGATAATAATCGGTTAATTGGCAAGTCGTAATTCCTCTGCGAGTAGGACCACGAAAGTGCTGGCGATACGTTTTCATGCGATTTACGGTTATAACAGTACTCCACCTGCGCTGTATAAAGAGTTATTGTAGACTGGTCGAGCTTTCAGATACCATTCTGCTGGCCGAGCCGCTGGCAGGACAATGGCTTATGCTAATTTCTTGCCTCTATGTAGATGTCCTTTCGACTCTGTACACCGGCTACGCGTGTAATACGTCAGATTTAAAATTCAGCCTGGGTCACGCTCGTGGCGAGCGTAAGATTAACCATCGGAGCTTGCGGACGCGAAACGAAAAGAGGATACATGATAAAAAAATAAAAAAGTAAAAAAAGAAAAAGAAAAGAAAATGGGCAAAAAAGAGAGAAAATATGGAGGAAAGAAGCGTGCGACACGGAATGCGATTAATTCCACGTGCCTTGCCGCTCGAGCAGGTTTCGAAAGTGGATCCTTCGTCCATTGCTTTTCGTTTTGTTGATTTATGATAATTCGAACAGCTTGGTCCATTTGCACAACAGAGTTTATCCGTTTAGGATTAGAATTAAATTTCCCCCGTCACTCTAGAATTTTTTGACATGTCAATTTATAGAAGCTGCGATCTGTAAATTGACGATTCTCGAATCTTCCCTGACGGCGTTATCTCCCGATAAGCTTGTGGAAAAAGTGAGGTTCGCGTTAAATGGTAATATACAAGTGTTGAATGGAAATTGTTCAATACGCGTTCGACCGGGGCTAAGGGCAATTTATTTGGTAGATAAGTAGATTTCACGCGTAAATTGCGATATTAAAGCGAACGTGTTTATCGGCTTCGGGTTCCCGTAATTTGTTACAACTGTAAACATCGATTATCGGTAAAACCGCGAACATTGCAGAGCCGGTGGCGACGTGTTGATTTTACGAATTTCCATGGAGGTTCATTTTCCGTTTCGTTAAAAACGCGGCGCGTGAAAATATTGCCCGCGCTTCGTTTTAAAGGGATTTCATTCGTCCACGTTGATTCGAAACGGCGTTTATTTAATCATCGGATTGGAATTTCGCAGGTCGACGTTTCGAATTTTCCCGCTTTAACGTTAATAAACGTTAACCACGCTGGAGAATCAGTTCAAAGGAAGAAACGTGTCTCGGACTGACTCGGATCATCGGCCTGTCTCCCTGTACGCGTTCCATTTGTACCCTTTATGACGCGAATATATCGCTGGCAACGTTTCGTTCCGTAACAATTCGGTGAGCCGTGTTCGGTTAATGCTCGTTCCCGACGTACAAGACCACCGTCCCGACGAAAGAAAAATAAAATCCAGATTGGAAAGGGGAGCAGAGAGGAAACCCTTCGGATGCTTTCGGATCTCGATAGGAACTGTAATTAACACTCGGCCTGGGAGTCTCGTAAAAACTTTCGAGTCGTATTGTGTACGAGTCGATCTTTATCTCCGTCCTCGCGTTATCTCGATTTCGGTCGTGACGTTAGAAAGGTTAGTGAGTTCCGATTTAATTGCGTCTTTACGGATGCAAGGGAGAGTCCATTCCGACTCTCTTATTCGAATTCTTATTCTCGTTCCAACCGAAAAGAAAGAAAGAAGATATTTCATATGTACAGCAGATTTTTAAAATTGGGAAGTGTTTCAGAATTCCAAAATTTGAACTTTCAATTTTTGGAACTTCAAACTTTCAACAACGTGTCGCGTGTCAACAACTGCTTCGCTCGAGGGCTGCGAGGATCACGCGACGGAATTGAACAGGCTGAACAAGCGTCTGTGAGAACCGATTCGAAGCCATTTAAAACGATTAGCCGAGGCCGCGTTTCCACTGTGTGTCTGCAGACACGCCGCCCGTAGAAAACGACGTCTGTCAAGGTTAATCTTAATGCTCCCCAACGACGGACAATCGTCTGCCCGGTCGTCTCTCGTTTTTCGTCGGCGCGATTCTTACGTCGCGCCGCATTTTCGTGCGTCTATTTCTTCAGAGCGACGCAGGGTGTCCTGTGCCGAGGGTTGTCGAAATAAATAACCAGCGAGCAGCAAGTCGAGAAACAAATGGAGGCGTGTATGGATCGATGCCGGAATCCCTCTGGTTGGCGAGGAAGCAGTCTTTGTCGAGTAACGAGCTCTGTAAGTCGCGGACAATTCGGTGCGTTTCGCGCGGGTTATTTCGGCTCCCGTGAGGAAAGCTGTTATTTCTGTTCCATAAGTTAATACGCACGGGGCCAGGATTCTCTCGTTCTCGTACACGCGTCCACTCCCTCTGTCCTTCCTTGTTCCCTCGCTCGTCCCGGGAACTATTGCCGTTTATTTATCACAGCCGAGATAGCTTGTTGTTTGTCGAAGTGAAATTACTGTTTTCCCGTGCGTTGAACCCTTTGCCCACGGAAAGGCACTGCCGAAATAGTAGCTTTGATCTCTCGCTCGGGTCGGGAAGAATACGTTCGCCTTCGTCAGTCCGAGTGAATTTCAGTTGCTTCATTTTGAAATAGAGCAGGTTCGATCCCTTTGCAACGAGAATCAAAGATACTTCGATTGTTTCTGAAGATCTTGGCTTTTCTGATCTGAAGAAAGGGAACGGAAGGTAAACGATGTGGTAGTTACGTTTAGGCGAATGGCATTATGTCGTTTTATTGTAGATCCTCGTATGTCTATTCTTTCGTTCGAAAGTGTTTCATAGCGTTGACTCGTGTATCTTTCAAAGATTATATTATTTTTATTATTTTATCCAAACGTTTCACTTGCTTTGAAATAGGACCATTTCTTCGCATGAATGTTTATTCCAGAACAACGAACAAAGCAACTTTGCAGAGAAACGTCCATCAAAAAATTTTATTTTAACGCAACTCGTTAGTTGGTGAAATCTTTTATGTATTATATATCAAAAATCATTTTGAAACTATAGTTCCTAATTAGGGAAGTCTAATAGGACTCTATCTACGTCTAATGCCTCACATCGGAGAATATTCCTTTTTTCTGTCCTCGTGATAAACGTTCACATGCTTAATGCCTGTACTTGGAACAAGCAAGTTCGTTGAATGATTGAGAACCGCTTTTAGAGGGTAGGCGATTAACATGAATTAATAAGAGGCACTGCACACTGTACGTTTCTTTGATGCAGCCGACTAAACGTCCCTTCAGTAGTCGAGCATGTGTGCACGTTGCCACTAATTGCCATCTATATTCCTGTGCAGTAAACGAAACGAATGTCGAGCATTCGTTATTGTAATTCATCTTTCCTGGTGAAATGTGATTGAAATGATAGGCTGGTTATACGTAAAAATTCCTTTTGTCAATTATCAAAATCAAATAAATTAGCTGCTTTTCTGAAGGGTAACAGGTGGAATTAGGTGCAATTAAAATTTATCTGTAATTCTAGTTCTATAATCCAACTTTACAATTAACCAACGTTTAGATTTCTAAATGTAATATTCTATCACATTATACTGTTATAGCAGTATCGTTGTGAATTTCTGCAGATACACATATTTCCTCTATGTAGTTTAACAATCTGTTACCACTCGACACATCCATCGATGTAACAGATAAAACAGGATGGCTATTTTTCACGATCGTAGCTCATTGCCATGGAAGTTGGATACTTTCCGGAATCCCGTTTGTTCGTTCCTTTCGAAGTTTAACCAGTTCGCAAAGTTGAATTTCACGCGTGCAACAGAAGTTCGCCGACTCGACCAGGTCCTACTCTACGTGAAATATACAGATACAAGGGTTTACATTCACAGCAAAATGTAAATTTCTATCTGCACGTGCGTGAAACCGAGTTGCGAGTTGTCGAACGTAACCGAGGGGCGCAAGTGACAAAGCGCAGTTTCGTGAATTAAGTATCGCGCGTTTCGTTAGTGGACGGAGCCAAGTTTCTGCGTTTACGAAACTCCGATATCCGCGGTGGCCGGCTTGTAGCCCGAGGGTCTGCGGGATCTTGTTGAATAATTCGAGAAGTCAACGGTCGATGTTAAACTTCCTCTGTGGCGTGCACATGTGTTCTCCTTCCCTGGCCGGCCATCCGTGTCCCGGCACGAGGTTCTCCTTTTTTTTCTTCCTCTTCTTCTTCTTCGCGGAAAGGAGAAAGGTCGGTCGGGAAAGGACGCGTATTAACTCGTAGACTTTCCGCGGCGACCTTTCCGCTACAGCTTCAAATTTACGCCGGCTTGGGAATACCGTGACGCCGGTGAAGAGTCGCGGAGGAACGCTTCGCCCGTTAAATATAGACACGACAGCGAAAGTACCGAGGCTTTTAAGAGCGTCTCTGAGCCGAAACCGGCTGCTTTTGTTAAAACACTTTTGCTATAAAACTCGCGGTACATTATACATGGGGAGGGAACTTTGCCCCGGTAGATCGCGGATGTTTATGCAAGTTCACATTTTTGCGAAGAAACCTGAGCACCCGGGCAAATTAAAAGCAAGATCTCTTTATACCTTTCAGTAATTGAATTTCTAGTAAGAGAAATTGGTGGGAAAGTAGAATCTGCACTTATCCAGCACAGAGGAGGAAAAATGGAGTAGCGATAGCTAATGTATCAACGTTTCTTTACTCTCGTATAAAAAATTCATTTCTGCCAACAACTTTGAAACAACATCGTTTGTTCGCTAACAACGTCCCGGCGAAATGGAAAGCGCGAGATCCTCGGTATTTTATCCTCGGTTCGGAAATGCGTGAAATTTTTTGGTAAAGTTAGATTGGATTTCCATCGCTACGACGATTCGATTTCTATTTCCATCGAGCAACGAGATATTCTCGTCTTTCGGACGTTAGTCTGGTTACTCTGGACCCGTATGTACACCGTCCACAGCGTCGGCCGACTCGATAATCGTTCGCGCCCGCAATGTCCGGCAGAGAGGATCGATGCACGTACCTTCAGACGTAGTGCTCGATGTTTTTTTAGTCGGGTAAAATTGTTTGCGAAACCATCATGCGCGGAACAAAAGTTGGAACGCTTTGTCGAGCCACGAAGCGCCGATATCTCCGAATGGTTCTCGAATTATATACACAAACTATTCGCAAAGAGAGAATGTACGTGCGGGAATTATTGAAAAAGGTCCAGCATATCGAAACAGGGTGGACTTTCCTCGAGTTTGAAACTTCCACCGAGACGAATCGAATTTATATCTTCAATTTAACTTAAATAAATTAGAGTCCGGTGTTCCTTCTCCGCGATTAAAGTTACATGCGAGGAGGGGCGAGGATCCATCGGGACCTCTAACCCTCCACACTTTTACTCTTCTACGTGGAATAATAGCGGCCGGTTGCATCCTCGAATTCGCCAGTCAATTCTCGTCCATGTAAGAATAACCCGGGAGTAAGAGTTCCATTATTTATGAACTCAATGGACGGAGCTCCATTATTTATAGAACTGGATTGATATCGACGACCGGCAGCGGGATTGCACTTGGCATTTTCGTGTGGCCTTGAACGTTTACGAGCACGTCTGCAGCATTCATCCTGCCGGGAATATCGGACTCTGTTTCTCCCTGTCGCAAATTTCTATTTCCGAGATGTTGAATAATGAATAACGAAACAGCCAGAGCGGTAGAACGTCGACAGTTCGATGGAATATCAACGTATTTACACGACACAGATATCGTAATGTCAGGCAATTATTAGCGCTAACTTTCGCAGGAGATAAAATTTCATATCGATCGCAATTAACACTAGAACTAACGACAGTCAAGACGAAGATCTATTTCTGCCAGAACCAGTCAAAACGACTAGTCTTTAAAAAAAACGTAATAATAGAATATTTTTATATTTATTGATTTATTACTTTCTTACAAAAGAAATCCCATGTTATGTAGTACAAATATTGAATAATAATCTGCATCTGGCTTTAGATGGAAAGAGTTGTTTGTCAACTACAATATTTGCACCTAGTTTGTAGCAACTCTATTTTATCCCATACAGCTGATCAAAGCGAATAAATCTCAATATTTCGGTAAAATTATTTCATGGTGTTGGAAAAGAAGTTTGGTCCCCATTTCCTGTTCCATAAATACGAAAGTTCCAAACTTTTTGTTTCGTTGCTTCCCGTTTTGGATACAAAATTCCAAATTTTTTACCTAAAAGCTTAAAAAGCTCGAGAAGCTTCTAATTCCGTGCAAAATATCACACGTTCAAGCATATTTTCGTCAATTAGTAAAAAAAAAATGCGCAATTTTCGTGTGAAAAGTTGTACGAAACTGATTAATTCAGGTTATAGGACCCTTTTACACTTTGACAGTTATTTTGATTAGTATTGGTACAAGTAGCCATAGATAAAAGTAAAATAAAATTCATTATATTATTTCTTTAGTTATCACTGCAAAAGTCATTGCATCATTGCAGAAAAATGTGAAACACGAAATAGAATTTTATTTTTTAAAATAAAATTGTAAAACCAGTCATTTCGACCTGTGTGGTAGTTCTAGCGTTAATATGTAAAATATTTAAAGTATTGGTCGTATTTTTTCAAATGCATAAAATATATCCATCCAGTGCATGAAAAGTGCAAAGTGCAAAAGTGTAATGAAGTCTTCTGTAG
Source organism: Lepidotrigona ventralis hoosana (assembly GCA_002806875.1). Taxonomy (NCBI): domain Eukaryota; kingdom Metazoa; phylum Arthropoda; class Insecta; order Hymenoptera; family Apidae; genus Lepidotrigona; species Lepidotrigona ventralis. The sequence continues at coordinate 33,208 of NIPQ01081255.1, read as the reverse complement.
AATCTTGGAAGGCTGAGTCAATCAAACGTGGCAAATTTACATGGAAGATGTTAAAACGAAAGACAATATTGTACCGGCGGACCAACCGACTGCATAATTACGTGACAAATATTGGAGAGACAATACGGACAATTGTACACGTTTCGCGTGCGTCACGAAAGTTTCACAATTCCGTCTGACGTTCCAACAATTCGGTTAATTACTTTCCAATGAGGTTCCTCGCTTACAGCCGTAACGAGCGCGCACAATCGCAGCGCGGCTTATTAACGCACGATGCATTTTAATATCGCAGTCCAGGCTTGAACAACAGGAAGACACGCGAGGCTGAAGGGAGGATCGGACAATGTCGCAATAAAATGTTCGAATCACAACTAACGAGTAATATCCTGTCCCCGATTCCTGGTAATACAATGGCCCTTTCGATTGCGCTCGTCTGGTTCTTGTCCTCTCGGTTCGAGAGGGTTGTTGCACGCTTCTCTCGCTCTTTCTCTCTTTGCTCTTTCCTTCTTCTCGAAGACTTTCCGGAGGTCTTCTTCCGTTCGATTTCGTGCGTTCCACGTCTCGATAGAAACTGGCCCGTGTCTTTCGGGGCATGTCGTCTGGAAAAGTTCCGACGCTGACTTTGCGGTTAAATATTTCGCTCGGTTCGTACGAAGCTGACGCGAAAGCGATAAGACTCGTAGAGCGGGGAAAGCCAATGGTGTCGTGAAACCATTCCGTCTCGTTAACCCTTCATTCACACCGCGAGCTCTGGTGTTCGCAGATAATCCGAAAATTTACGATCGAGATCGATCGAGATCGCCAGGTCTTCTGCGACGGCCAATTGTTTCGAAGCCGAACGAAGCTTCGCTTCTTTCCGTTTCCTGGGAAATTAGGAACGAGAGATTTTTCTGTGAAAGTGATTCGTCTTTGATGCCTTTGGAGATTGGTTTATCTCGAGATTTAACTAGGATGTCAGTAGCGCTGGCTTGAGTTTCTAGAGAAGTGTTTTTTTTTTCAATGTCAAACCCGATGGCAATTAATTCTCGGAAGATTTGACCGGATGATCGTTAAAACTAATTGAATCGTGCTCTTACGGGTAACGAAGTCAATGTACTTGCGATAGCCGCGTTGCACTGCGCTTGTAATGTTAGTAACTTTAGTCCTTAAATGCACAGCGTTGTCATTTAGAAATATTATCCATTTAAAAGATGGGAAAATTTAATAAGATTGTGGCTGAAAGCCATCATCTGTGTAATAAAATACCTGCTACAGTATGAGAAAATTAATTTTCAAACATCGTGGAATTTTTTGGTTCCTAGAGGGTTGCATTGTAGTCTAGATAAATACATCAACTTTCTACCGATAAATTCGTGAACTGACAAACAATTTTATTGTATTCAGAGTGAGCACGAAATCTACAGACATTCAGCCAGAAGTTAAACTGCATTATTTTCCACCCTTCCATCCAAGATAACCACTCCCGAGTCACAAACAACCTGGAATGGAATTCACGATCACGGAAAATACATATTTACAAAGAATTGTCGCATTCACGGGCAAGATTCCTGGCCTCTGTTAAACTTGGCGCAATCTCTCGCAAGTTCTCGAATAGACCTCGAACTTCTCGGTTGGTTCTCATGTTTTTGAAAGATGCGCCAACTTTTCCCCCGAGTTGACGTCTCGCAACACTATTAACCGTCCCATGAATTATTCTCGCGGTTCAGTTTGATTCATGCGCCATCACCACCATAACTTTCCATCTTCTTTTGTACTCTGCAATGAATATCGCTGCACGCGACTGAAGAACAGACTCGTTCACCTTTCACCCCCTCCCCCCTTCCCACCCTCTTTCTTCAATCTTCGTCTTCTGATTAGGATATATACCGGTACTCTGACGAACCGGCCCTCGTTTCCCTGAAATTTTAACGCGATGCCCGATGAGATAAACGGCCGAGTGGTTGATACGTAGCATTTCGTGCTTTTAAATCTTCCGGGAAGCCTTGATCCACCGGTGTAATCGAATTTGTTACCGTAGTCCAATATTTCACGCCGGAAGGATATGATCCTGTGATACTCTCGTTTCGAGAAGTCTAAGAAATTAAAGATCTATCTTTCTCGTGGAGTGATTTCTACCCTCATGAGAGGCTCGTGTGACGATTTTTCATCTTTTTTTTTTCTTTTTCTTTGAAATAATTCTATATAAAAACGATTTTTATTAAAATGAAGTGGAATGATTCTTTCGAAATTTTCTACGTCGAAGAGACACTCCTGATGATCAAGATGATCCTGTGATTCTTCCCGAGAGATCCAAGGAATTGAAGTCAATTTCCTTCCGTAAAATTATCGACGCGAAACGTGTTTCCGTCGTCAAGAAATTTATAGAATTCATTCGTAAATTGCGTTAGAAGTGAATTACGCAGAATTCTCGTTTCATGACGATTCTACGAAACTTCCATCTGGAAATATCAAAGAGATTGAAATGTCTTTTTTTCGTAAAATTATCAGAATGAAATGACTTTTGTCGTCGCGAGAAATTCGTAGAAAGTTTTCTCGGAAATAGGAGATTACACGGAATTGATAACAATTTTCTATGAGAGAGAGAGAGAGAGAGAGAGAGAGAGCCCTTTGATTGCAGGCCTCGGATACGTTTGTAAATTATCATATGCACCGATCAAAGAGCATCGCTTACAACCACAATCTATTCACGGGCTCTGCGGTCTATCCACGGTCTACAGTGGAATGTCTCCTTAGATCTAGCGTTGCTTCGATCCTCGTGATGTCAGCATCACTGAGCAGACAGGAGCAACTTTGAATGGGCACCGACGCCGTCGTGTATTCCCTCTTGCGACGTAACGATTCTCCGTTGCATTGTTTGACGATGGTAATTACGAGAGTCGCGAGATCTCGTTTGGGGAACAAAACGGGAAGGGCGAGCTGGTCCCTCTCGGTAATCATTGTATGTGCACACACTGTGATTCTTCTGTGGCGGGGCTGGCGATGCATCGAGGAAAAAGAACAACGAACACGGTTGCACCTTTCATCCTTCAACGAAACGACGCGATAGGGATGCCAGTCTTGTCGTTGTTCCGGCGGATGAGAAGAAAGAAATTGAGAATCATGGCTGCGAAAATTGAAGATGGGAGTGAAAAGGAAAATCGTACGCTGCGATGAACGTTCTTGAAGAGAAAGAGAGAGAGAGAGAGAGACTTATCTTTCGCTTGGGAAACCTTGCGGGATTAATCCAGAACAAGTCTCGCCCTGATGAGATTGCAAATTGAGTTACTTGGGAATTTGTTATTCGAATGGACAGGTGGAGAGATACAAAGTGAATGAAGTTGTTGGATACGACAGTCTTGGTTTTTGGAGTTTTGAAGAAACAGGGACTCCAATTAAGAGTTAAATTAATCCCCGAGAGAGGCAGAAAGTCTTTATGTTGCACATTTATGAAATTTGAAACAACAAGTCTGTTTAACATATTCCCGATTCTTATTAGCAGAAGGATTTCTTTCAAGTCAGTAGTTACAGTGTCGAACAAAAAAAAAGTGATGAAATCGAAATTTTATACAAAAAGGAACAATGTCCTATGTAAGATTTTTTTGATCAAAGCACGAATCTTTCCGGATTAAAGAAAAAGAAATGTTTCGTTCGAGGAGGAATCACGTTTATCCGAAGAATCATCGATCAGAAATAGATGGAGAGGAATATATGTTCTCTCGCTATATGTTCTACTTTCGTCTATGAAGGTATACAAAAAAATTCGCTGTTCGTTGTTGGCCACCGCAGTTCAGTGTGAGTTTTACGATCGCTTCTGATGCTCGCCGCCGTTCTTGCATTAAATATGATTCACGTGGCGACGTGCCACGATCCATGCCAGCAAGCCAGACGTTCTGTCTGTCGAGTTCAAGCCATTTGCGTTGCTGAAATTCTGATCGCAATCACGCAGCGGCTAAATTATTCAGTATGTTAGAGCCGATCGAATTAGAGAGATATTTCTCATTAAATTATTTCTGCCGAAAAACTTGTAACTAGTTCAATTTCTTCGATCAAATTAAACAGCATTTTTTTTTTTTTTTTAATAGACGCAAATTCTTGGAGAATTTATCTATGTAAATAAATTGTGTTTTGCAAGACTCTCGTAAGAACGTGCAATCATTTTCCGGTGATGGTAGTAATTTTCTTTGACTTTCCTAACATTTATATATACGACACTACGACAAGATTGCGTTCAGCAAAACGTGTTTAAATAATAATGAGCAACACAGCCTAACTCACACTGTACGTACGAAGCACGGTTCGAAATTTTACTTAGAAAGCACGACACACGCAACGAACGTGTCACGCGTGGATTTCCCAACAATCGTACATACATACATACGTAGAGGTATAGTTGGGGCACGTGTCGCGGCGGCAGCTCGCTCGGAGGCGAGATCACGCGTCGTTCGACGGCGCGTCCTCTTCGACGCGTATTTGCTAATTTCGTTGGACGTGTATCGCGGCTACCAGCGTGGAATTTCTCCGGGGTCGCGGCCGGGGTAGCACTCGCTCAGCGATCCCCTGGCAACCTGTTGCTTCCAGCAGCGGTGCGACGTTCTTCTCGGTTGCTCTTTCGGAATCGACCGACAAGAGTGGTCGCTTCGCGTCGCGTCGCGTCTTGCTCCCGCAGCCGGTTGTTCCTCGCCTCGTCTGCTGGCCTCTCGTCGACGCTTGTGTCTGCTCTCTTTCCGACCGGCGGCCGAGCGGGGTTCTTTCTTTCGCGCTCTGCCGCCACCACCGCCGCCGCCGCCGCCGCCGCTGCTGCTGCTGCTGCTGCTGCCTCTCGTCTTTTTCCCTCTTTCCAGGAACGATAGAACGCCCTTCGTCTGCGACGTGTCCGCGTTCATGTTCTCCTGGTATCGCGGAGGCCGGGCGCGTCGCACTCTGTTGCTCCGTTCTGCTCGCTTCGTCCTCGTCGCACCGTCGCCGACGCCTATGCCGCTTTCTCGTCGTTCCACGACGCGCAAGCCGGCCACGTTCGTCCCTGGCTGTCACGCAGCCAAGCTTTTCACTCGTCGCAGCGCTCTTCCTTCTTCGCTTTCCTCGTTCTTCTTGCGACCATTCCCCTGGCACCGACGCTGCCACGTGCAACGCGTTGCTTTCTAGACCCGATCGAACGCGCTCCTCGCTGGCGCTGGCTGCCTCCTCTACCCACTACTGATCCCTTGATCCGACGTTCCTCGATGTAGAAGAGCGCGGTCTCGCTCGACCATTGCCTTCCGTCTTTCTTCCCACCATCGGCTCTCGGTTGCGTTGTCTGCGCCAACTGTTCGTTCGTCCGCGAGATGTTCCAGTCATTTTACACGTATCGAAGATACGAAGAATTTAAATTTCAATCGTGACAACCCCGTCGCGTTGTCTTTGTGTCTTCGAGAAGAAAGTTGAGCTTGTGAAATCTGTCGGAGCTGAGTTGTAAGCGGATTGATGGGCACGTATTTTGCCAAAACTTGCACAAACTCGCTAAACAAGTTTGATAGAGCTGTAACTTTACTCGCTCGACTAAATGAACAGTGACGTGTAAATCACTATATATTTCAATTTAATCAGCCTCTACTGACATGCAAAGTTAAACGCAGAATAAACGTAAGGAAAACGTGATAAAACTGGATAAAATTCGTTGACAAAGGAAGTTACGTTTCGTGGCTCAATTGTCGCGGAATAGTGTTAATAGATAGATACGGATTTGCAGTCGTTCTGATAGTGAGCGCGGGCCGAGGTATAATTGGTCCTTCAAAGTTAAAACGCAACCGCGAGGCGTTCAATCACCGTCGTTTAGTTTTATCTTTATGGATATTGTCAAGCGACGGCAGGAGTATACGCGAACAAATCGTTGTAACACGCAGGCAACGTTGCGGCTGACGATTTATAAGAGGTGTCAGCTCATGAATTTTTATCGAGGAAGGAAGTTAATCGATTCGCATAAATCGCTGGAAGCATGCAGCCCATTACGACACCGTGCGCGCACGCGGGGCCAATTCTCCCGCTTGAAATTGCAACGAAACCGCTCCGATAAAAACTCCGTTCCGTTAATTAACTTTATTACGATATGTGTTATTTAATGATCGTTTCTCGCGCAACGTTTGACAAAATACATGCTTGACCCGCAATCGGTTCGCGCGCGATATTAACTACGAATTTTCGAAGGAATCTCGAGAAGTTAGGTTGCTTTTTGGTCACAAGTAGTTGCAACTTTGTTTCCAAATTTACAATGCGCAACATTTTTAGAAAAGCTTCGAAAGTGATCTGACGCTCTATAAAGGTTCACTCTGTCCTTAAAAAAAATTTTTAAAAATTTGAAACGACGTGTATTTGTCCGAATAAAAGAAATACTGAAGTCGGGGGTGTCGTAAATATTGTCGTATATAGTTCGTTGCACGTAGAACGCGGCACGCGTTTCGCCAGTCGTAACTGTCTTCTAAAAGTTATTGCGATCCTCGCACGAAGAAAGAAGCTGAGGTTTCGAGCATCAGGGGACGTCTGCGTTCAGTCCCTTGATCTTTTTCTGGTTTCCTCCGTGCCTTTTGTTTTTTCTTCTTCTTTTTTTTTTTTTCTCTTATCGCTGCAAACGAGACCGGTGGTGGCTTTTGAGGCGATTAGCAACGGAACAGACAGTTTGGTACAATTTGCGACGCGGCGCTTCACCTCTCGTTCTGCGGTCAAAAAACCGCAGAACACCCAAAGTCTGGGCAAATCCCAGAGCCACGAGAAGCGACCGTGGATTCGTCTATGCCAAAGAACAAATTTCGTCCCTATCCGGCTGTGCTTTCAATAATTACCTCTTGAAACAGCAATGAAATTTGATGAAACTTACGCGAAACGAAATTCAAAAGGTACACCAACGTCACAGTATATATTCGAGTTGATTTTTCTACAAAAATCATAAAATAATAGATCCTTTTCCTGTAATTTTTATAACGAATTTTACATGAAAGTTTGAAAGTGGATTTCTTCCTCCAGATTTTTACGATATGATGGAATTCGCGGAGTAAAAGTGTAAAATAGAATTTGAAAGTCCGTTGTTATCGGAAACAGAGTGATTGACAAGGAGATACTTGTTAAAGGTAAAATTCACCGATGATCGGCTAGTTTTAATGAACGAGTTACATTCAGACTCTGAGAGTCATTGCTTTCTCCAGCAGTGAAGGAATTCCAAGTGAAAACATAGAAACGTGTTGCCAGACAGACTTGAAAAAGACAGACGACGCTTTTTGGTCCACGGTTGTATTAATAGTGTGCGTCGTCCATTTAAAACCAGCGCTCATTACGCGAAACTTCCGGTGCATAGATCGCAATTGCAGCCGCGGCGGGCGCAGTCTCTAACGCTGTAAGATGAGAACGCAGCAGACTGGAACTTTCATCCGCGTGCACGGCGCGTCAGCTTCTTGAGCTTCGAATCAAATTGTTCTCGCATGACGGGGTTCGGGCAATGTTGCCGATTTAACCGGACACTGTCTTCGACTATGCCTTTTTTCGCGGCATTTCAGTCTCCTAATTTTATTAAATTGAGAGCTTGGTCCTCTCTTTAAACGAAGCAAGAACAAGAAATATTTTGGAGCAATTAACTACAATATTTCCATCTTCTTCCAATATTAGTATTTTATTTTTATTTCTTTTGAGAAAGAAAATTTGATCATTAATTTTTACGTAGTTAATTGGTCCTCATAATTGCACAGAGAAGGACTCTCTCGAAATTCATCTGGTTTCCTCAAATTTAATTAACCTGACACTAGCCTCTGAAATGGCGATATTTGTTGCTCCATTTCTACCCAGGTAAACACAACGTTAGCAAACAAACGCCTTCGTCGACGTCGCTGTATCGTAATTCTCTTTACGATCGTTTATTCCCGACACTGATGTAACTATTCTCTGTTCCAAGAAAATCAAATTCCTTATCGAACAATGAATTTCACTTATCTGGACAGAAAGTTGTCAATTACACGTGAAACAACGCGATGAAACATTTTTCAATGTTTAAAAAACCCAGTTTTATTAATTAATTTCTAACTGAACGTGCCACACGCTCGCGTCTTTGAAACAATTAAATTGAGTAATAATCAACAATGGAATAGAATAAATAATAAAATGAAAAAGTTAAAACCTTTGTCAGTGGGAGACGATCAAAGGAAATGGGACAGTCATCCGCTCTCCTATTGTTCCAGCCGTAAAAATTAATTTTTCAACTAAACGCCCGCCTCGAGATTTTCATTTACATTCGCGCGGATGTGAATATCACTTCGTCCAATTGAAAAGCGAAGCAACTGGCGATTATTTCGTTCGGCTGTTGGACTCGAGTCCTCGATCCCGAGTTAAATTCCTCGCGTGTCCAGTTATAGATTTCCGATCATCATGCCGGAAACATTTAGACTGCTCGAGACCCGTGCTCGAGGTCCCGAGTGCCGGTGGCCTTTTCGAGGTGTGGCGATCCTCTCGAGAACGCCTTGATTTTGTACTCTGCCCGGTTCGATGTAGGACAGTAGGACCTGTTTGTCGAAAGAATTCTACAGCGGGCAGAGAGACCCTATTATAATAATCCCTCGCGTGCTCGTGCATCCCCATTCTGCCTTTTATCGTCTGCCCGTTTCTTTTCTACCTGGTGATCCTTTTCAAACGGATCACTCGATAGCACAGGAATTGTAATAGTTTTTTAAATAGCCTCTTCAGCGTGCCTATCACCGTGCTGCTTTTAGCCGGATTATTGTAAAAATCAAAATCTTGGCGTGTTAGTTTTTGTTGTGATATAGAATGTTACTGAGGGATGTTTCATTTTTGTCACTATTTCTAATATTTTTAGGCAACAGGAATTTTTCCTTTTCGAAATTAAAACTTCCTAAAAGTAATGGAATTAATTACAATATCTTAAAAATTGAATTTAGGCAGCTAAAATACGAGCACTTGCTCTATTAGGAAAAGAAATATTTCGTGGAACATTATTCCATGTTCCTTCATATTGGTTAAACAATCCATTTCCATGCGAATTGATAGCATAATCTGGCTAGAATTGCGCCACTATATTTGAATAAGGAGAGAGTTACGAAACGTCTAAGTTTAGACGACTGGAGTGCAGCTCTGTTGAACGTTTATCGAAGACATCGATTTGTCAAGTCGTAACTGTCGTGGATATCTTGCATTGACAAATTAATTCGCGATTAAGAACAAATACAATCAATACGGCTTTGTAGTTTCTAATCCGTAGTATTACGTAAATATCGCTAGGTAACAAAAACGCTTGTCTCAACGCACGTAGTTTGTATAAATTGTCAATATCTGTGAAATAGTATTGACACAAACGCAAGCGTACATTTTCTGCATGTCGAACCAAAAGATTTTGTTACTCGCCTTCTTACTTTCTACGAGTAACATTTACGCAATACGGTCAACAAACTTGACTTCATCCGACGATTTCTTCGAGGAAGATTTTATTTACATTATACAACTGTAGTGTGTATCCTATTATAATTATAGTGAGATTTATTTTTATCCGGCGCAAAGCTTACAATTATATTTAAATAGTTCGATTGGAGTTAGATTATCTTGAGCCATTAAGAAATTGAAAAGAGTTCCCTTTTTTCCTAATAAGCGTAGTTATTCACAACTTTCTGACTTTAAACAGACATAGTGAATAACTGTAGTATTCGGACACCACGGAAATGTTTATCTTGCCGCATTATAATTTTGTTCATAACGAAAAGAAGATTTACATAGTCGGGTGTTATATTAAAGTACAAATTTTATTTACATAATTTGCAATATTTATTAAATAATGCAATTTAAATGTCTTCTTACTTTAATATTCGAATACTTTCAGATTTTTTCATTTTTTATATTATTACGAAGGTGATTTAATATTTTGACTAATAACTTGTCCTTAAGCGTTGAGGCACAGTATTTTGATCTCTTAATTGTTTCCAAATTTCTTTCAAAGTCATTACAGCTTTTCTAATTCGTCGTTCTCGTCCTCCTCAAATTAAGGATCATTGTATCGCGGCAAAGTGAACATATCACTTGATGTCCGTGGTAACATTAAAGTCACTCACTGCAAATATTTGTTCTCCAGAACACATCGTGCCTTTTGAATCCCACCATTAATTTTACCATTCATCGATTTCACTCCGATCGCTGCTAGTTCGCTCCTCGTTTTTACATAAACCGTCCTTGACCATCCACTCGAGTCCCATCGACGAAACCCGAACTGGATCTCGCTGGATCGCGGTATTCCAATGGAGCTATTACAATGAACTCTCACATGGCCATAGGTGAGCGGTAAACCCTCGGAACGTCCTTTCGTTGTGAATTACGGTCCGAGCAATCGCACAACCGCCAGCGCCGGCGAAACTACTCGAGCAACGATTTCTTTAAACCACCCCCGCGCGGTAACGCGACACACTCGCACGGCTATATCCTTTCGAACAAAGCAGAAGATCCTTTCGACATTCCACGAATAACTTACCAGCAACTGGCCCTGCTTTCGTACCACGGTTACTCGATACACGGTATCGACTCACGTGCACTCGGCGAACCTGGAGTTCAACACGTTGAATTTCGGCGCTCGTTCGACGAAAATTTATTACAATACGTTCGGGGGATTGTTCGTTGCTGTTCTAGTTTCGATATAAACCGCTTTGTTCGCTGGTGTGCTTCGAATTTTATGGACAGAGGGTGGAGTGCGTAGATTTTACGAGTGACGTAGATTGGACGAAGTTTACGGATAAATTTTTTTTTTCTATCTAAATCGGTTACGGTTATGGTACAGAGAGATCGTGAAGTTTGGTAATTAAAGTGAGAGTATTTTGATTGTCGGTCGTGAGAGATATGTGTGGACACGTGAGCATTCGAGATTTTAATTAACATCATATCAAGAGATCTTTGACACAGAGGGAAATGATCTTTAACGTTTTTTTTTCTTTTTTTTAGGTCAAATTGTCATATGTAATGCGGAATTACTTAATACATTAAATAATGATTCATGTCTCTAGTAACTAAATAAAATCCTTTTATTCTTTGTGTCAAACGGAAACGTAAAACGATATACAGTGTGACTTCATTACGATTTTTTCAGAAGCAAATAGAAAATTGAAATCCAGCGAGATCCGCGTGATAATCTCTGTTTAATCGAGTAAAAATTTTAGCGTAGCTTCTGATTTTTTTTCAATGATCGTCCGTTCAGTATCGGAAATGGCAGTTATATGGCGGAGAGAAATGAAATTTCCGAGATTTAGAAACGGTATAGTGTGTAGTTTCCACAGTGAAAACCGACGAGTCAGGTTTCGCCAGGCCGTATATTCCCGCTTGTTACTCGCTTTCAAATAAAAAGCGAATGGTGATTAAAAATTGAAATTACACTCCCAACGTTACGATTCGTTGCGAACGATAAAATTCAAACAAGAATTAACTAGAACTCGAAGTGATTATGCATCAACGATTTCAATCTACACGTAATAATCCCATTTCGCAAATTCACCAATTACAATGATACTTATTACGAATTCATACGTTCGAAACTTTACTGATTAACTTTACTTTCTAACAACACATCGTTCATGCCATTGTTAATCCTGGGAAATAAAATTCCACAATTACGTCGATTCTATCGATCTCCAAGTCGCAAGTCCATCGATCGGGCGATATTTATTACCAATTAATACCGACGCTTTACGGATTAATGGATGCCGACAACGCGCCATTTGCTCACTTTAATCTTGAAAAATGACCGGCCACAATGGCCGAGGCGCACACAATGCTCGTCGTTGAGAATATCGTTTAAATCATAAAGAGACCCTGGAGCCTTGTCCCGAAAAAAACCTAAACGTCGATCGTCCATAGTTTCCCAACGAGTTTAGGAACGAGAGTGCGTTGGGGGAAAGAGAACGGCCATTGACTATCGCGTTTTCATCGTCCTGACTTTTCGAACTCACGATACTCCACGGCGTGACGTAGCACGATGCTGTGGAAACCAGCCGTGCATATACTAGACAGAAATGCGTGGACGCGAGAGTATATGACGCGTTAATATAGTTTGAATGTACTGGAAGATTACATCTGCAGCGTTCGCCGCGGAAGATCGATACGTTTTCCGAAGGTTGAATCGGCTGGAAATGGAAACGCGTAGCAAACGACAGCCGGTGCATATATCAAAACGCGGCGTGCCATGATTATTCATTCCGATGATTTTATCTCGGCGAATGCACGCTTCGAGAGTAGTTGTATCGCGAGCATTCATCGTTCGACAAATGCACGCATCGTCGCGCCGTCGTCACGTTAGACAAACAGCAACATCGCGGTGGCGAAGTGAAACGTTCGTAATTCGAAAGGTTGAAGAAGTTTCCTCTCGACGATTTCACTTCGAAGTGAAATTTCGTGGAAGTTTCGCAGGGGGGTTTTTTTTTTTTTTTTTGAGGTAAAATATTTCACACGAACGGGATGGAAGAAGAAAGGAGAACGATCGCGGGCAGGCAAAGTTACGAGTGAGTCGCACTATCGCGTAACTGATCGAGCCGCTCGACGAATGTACGCGGCGTGGATCCAACGTGGTTCAGCGATCCCAGAATCCCACTGATTGCGCGTAGATCCTGACTACGATTCCACTCTAATCTGTAATAGAATCTGCCGGAATTCGCGCGAGGGTACGAAATACAAATGAGACCGGGACGAGGCACGATCTTTCGTTGCTTGTAATTCGAATCAGAGATGCCGGTCGTTCGAGGCGAAAAATTGAAAATTATTCTAAAAAGAAAAAGATAGCAGACAAAAAATTTATTTGAAAGAGAGAAAAGGAAAAAAGACTTTTCTTTTTCTTTTTCTTTTTTTTTTTTGTGGGAACAATTCCAATGTCCTTGAGCATCGAAAATATTTGGCTGATATACGGTGACTGTAGACAAAACGAAATCGAACGGAACAGAATCAGACAAGGCGGGAATGTCGCGAAATCGAGCGTTTATTGGCACCAACGTTCGTGGTTTTCACCCTGACGTCAATTCGAATTCCCGAATTTTATGAGATCGTTGACGTGCTGGCGTTCACTCGAGTTATCCGGAAATCACGGCCGACTCGTTATTGGCCCGTTGCAATCGATTCGGTAGCTCGCACGAGTGCGTTGATCTCGCGGGAAACGTGTCGCACCTTTTTTCTCTTTTTTATTGTCCGACGATTGGAATGCTGTCGACGCGAACGAATAATTACTTGATTGCGCGTTTGAATTACACTTTTTTTTTTTTTTTTTTTTTTTTTTTTATTCACGTAACGATGAGAGATGGAGAGATATTTGGAAAATGTAAAGTTGCGGTCATTGAAACATTTAATGAATTTCGTACGAGCGAAACGCTCGTTTAATTATTCAAACGAGTAACAACACGCTTCGTGTCGTCGAAATGTCAATAATAATAATTCGATCGGCTACAAGATGATTAAAAAGAGCTACTGTCGCTGCTACGGTAAACGTAACGCGATAAAATAATGCGCAAATCGAAGGAGCAACTGCGCTCCAACTTCGGAACGACGATATTTTACGTAGACTTCGCGGCTCGCCATGGATATTTTAATAGTTTGCCTCGCAGCACTTTCGAGAACACGGCAACCACCGGTCCGTTATAAAACTGTCACTCTTGCCCTCTTGCCGCACCATCAACGGTTAAACTCTCGAAAACTCATTACCACTTGGCACAAATGTCTGCGAAACTCCATCATCGCGCACCAGCCACAATATCAATTACGAAATTGCGAGGCACGCTTCGTAAACATTCCTTATCGACACGTTTGCGATTCATTTCGTTTCCATGTCCCCTCCGAAAGTTTCTCATCACTCGACCGCTAGAATTTCGCACCCACGCCGCAAGCTCGATGCTTCATTAGCGATGGCTCGGCTAACAACAAGTAAGTTGATTAGATTCGAGTTAGCGTGATTTGGAGAAAAGAAGTTTAAAGATAGTTTCAAGTAGATTCGAAGAGCCATCAAATTTGATTTTGAAGCAAGCTTGCTCGAGATTTTACTTCCAACGAACTTGATCCCATCGCTACCAATTATGCTTTCGCTATCCGTCATTGTCCCGTGGGAGCAACATCGACCCATATTCTCTGCGAATGCTCGTCACGTGCGTCGTGACATTAAGCAGCGAAGGTTCGTGCAAACGCCTCGTTACTATTTTTTTTCTCGGGCGACTACCGTGCCTGAAGACATGTTTCTTGTATGCATAGTGCATTAGCGAGGACGCGTTGAAACACACTTCCGCCATAACCTCGTTGCACAAAGCGACAGCTTATTTCACCGCGACGCCATTGCACCTGCAGCGCAAAAGTCAACACGATCTCTTCTTTGAATCGCAACCATCATCGTTTGCATCTTTCAGTCACCGTTCCCAGTGAATTGTTCACTGTTTTCTTTTTCTTCTTCTTCTTCTTTTTGAACATTCTTTCTCATCTTTCCCCCTCAAAGTTTTTGTACTGGCTTCTTTGTTGAGAACACTTGAACTATCGACGGCCAGATAAAAGTTTATAAAACAGCCAGCGACAAAAGCTTTTATTTACATGCTTGTACGTACTTCGTGAAGAAATTATTCAAATCTCCGATTGGACGTTTTGAGGATTCTTTTGAGGATTCGAGTGTTAAGTGAAATTTACAACAGAGACGCTGTTGTCGAAGTTAGAAGCTGGAATCAATCCTTACTATCCTAAAATTTACGCCTACCTAGAAAGGAAACTGTGAATTACGAACAGACACGAGTTGTATTGATTTGAATAGCAGCTCGGAGAATTAAAAAGAGGACACAAACCAATGATTCTCTGCATGCAACTTTATATACCGCTTGTATTTTGTGTATATTTATCGCCATTCGAATAACACCGGGCCTCTTTACTCGGCCAGTCGAACATCTTTCGGTGAAAGAGCACCGAAAACAGCAAAAACATCGAGAATTGCCCTTTGCATCTCTGACTTACTTTTTCATTTTCTCGCTCTCGTCTAAACGGTGCTCGAGAGAGCAGGGAAAAGAGCACTAGATCCGGCCGGAGGCTGCGACTACCATCCAGAGAGGAGGAGAGCCATTATTAAAAATATAATCGAGGCCTGTTTGCAGGGACAACCTGGTCACGTGGTCCCCTGTTCATTTTGCAGGTCCGCGAGTCTCGGCGAGTGCGCACCTATGGCGACGCGTGTCGCATTGTCGACGATCCGTCGTTCCTTTTCGATAGCGGGACTCGACGCAGTATGAATGAAGCACCCTCGCAGCCAGAGAGCCTTTCGACTCGGCATCCACTGGCAGAAAATATTTGCCTCGCGAGAGGGTTTCATCTGTGCTAGACAGAAACAAACAAAAGCGATCGTGCTCGTGTACACCGAAGTTTAGGCTGGATCTCTCTCTCTCTCTCTCTCTCTCTTTTTAGGTGAATGAAAATCTTCGCCCTGCGTTGTATCGTAAACGCGAAAGGTACTCTCGCGGGGTCGTTGCACCGTGATTCGGCCGAGACAATAGACGGGCTTCTTCGTGAATGGCGCAATTCGTCGGGTCTCGATGACATTATTGGTTTTTCTGCCAATATTTGCGCCTGGGATTTATGCTTGCCTCTCTCTCTTTCTCTCTCTCTCCCCTCCGCCTTTTCCCAAACCCGACGACCAGCGTATCGACGTACAGACGTCTTTCCTTTTGCTCGTTTACCCGCCGATCGTTTTTCTGTCCGAATGGATCGCCGAACAACCGAACTCCCGGCTAATTTGACTGCTGTCGGTCGTCCGTGTCCTTTTCCCTTCGATTATCGGGGGCTCCGTCGCGATTTCAGGACGAATTATCAATCAGGGAAATTATCGTTCGAGAGTGAAGAATAAATTTGTTAAAGTAAAAATTATTAAAAAAAATCACCGCCGCGATCGTGACTCAAAATCACTTTCATTGGATATTTCTCCGAGCTCTGTTCGAGCACACAGAATCCCGCGTGATCCTCGTTTAATTTTTATAAATTATATTTTTCAAACGCGCGGTCGCGCAAGTGTTTGTTTGCCTCTGGTCAAAGCAAGTCCATCGCCAGATTCCGGAATAAAAGTGACTTTAAATCGTGCCTCTTTCACAAAGGCTGGCGATTAATTCGCTCTTTAATTAATTCCGCGGTGGCCGTTAATTATTCGCCGCGCAAATGGGAAAAGATTTACGGTGGAAATTTTCTTCCGACGACTTTCTGCACCGCTCGCGGCGAACAATGCTGACCGAGTTTCACCAAGTTCCTTCAATCTGTCGCCACGGCAGCAGGTGCATTCTTTCCGGGTCCATTTCGTCCGACACGTACCACGATTATTTCGTCGCGGTATCCTTCACCGTGCTTCTCTCATCTCGGACCAGCACTTTTGCGGTCGTATCAGGTAGACGAGAGAGAGAGAGAGAGAGAGAACCCTTTCCCTTTCGACTCGCTTGGTTCGACCTCTGTCGAAAGGTCTCCGCTACAAATTGGTCTCTCTGGTTGCCCGTAGCCGCAACAAATCTCCGCGTGGCCAGAGATCGATGGGAAGATAATTTTCTGGAAATTATTTGCTCTCAGACGAGCTGGAAAATTGAATTTCCGCAGTCTTCCGCTGGATCCTGCGTAAGAAGTCAGAAAAGTCAGAAAAAACGTCAAATAGTCGGTTAATTAACTGAAGTTTGCCTGGCAAATGAGATATCAACAGTTCGGATAAATATGTCGACGAACAGTTGAGAACGTGGCATTTACACTTTACATTTATAAATGTTATATGTTACACTGCTTTGTGGAAACGAAAGAACTGAGAAAATAAATGAATAATTTTCATTTATTGGAAATGCGAAAAACCTACGAGTTAGATGCTGATTTCCAACCTATTAGTTGTTCAATTAATATGCTTCTACCATTGTAGATGTTTATACATTTATAAAAGATGTAAGATAAAAATTTCTGCTTAGGATTCATCTTTTCAATCCCAAAAAAATAGGGAATCGTTCAGAAGCAAGTCTTCAAATTCTTTCCACGATCCACTTAATGCGTTGGAATATTAATTTTCTAACGCCACGAGAAGTTTGCGTTGTCCCATGAATAATGGAATCACGAAGCACTCGGCCTGAGATTCAAACGTCATTCTACGAACAATAAACGAATAGTCGGATGATTATTCGCCTTCGATCCTTGGAAAAAAGCCGCGGGAAAAGATCTCCAGCGGTGAGCAGTGGGCAAACAAATCTTCCGCTGATGACTATTGATTTAGGATGAACGTCTGTATATTTAGTGTTTTGCATTTCGCGACGTGCACGTCTCCCTTCCATCTTCTCTTCCTTCGGCCGTCTCGCAGGCCGATGCGACGTCGATTAAGACACAATGCCTTTCGCGTTAACTTTTTCACAGTCGTTGAAAGTCTTCCACTGATTTCAGATTTTAAGAGCCGAGAAATGATGTTATGCTTATCGATTCTCTACCGTTCATATCGGTCGATTTTAACGATGTCTCGGAAGGACTCTGCTTCGAGAAAATAGTTGACCTCGATCGTTGACAATTTCTTGCATTCTTTTCGCGCCCACTTTTCGTTTTTGAAAAGAATTTAAAAAGTTTCTACAACGCTTTTTCTTCAATCCCAGTGGATACTCTTTGAAAGCAAGGACTTTAGTTTAAGAGGAAAGTTATTGATTTTCGGTACATTACGAGGTACAAAGAGAGAGAGAGAGAGAGAGTACTTACTTTAATTTGATTAAAGAATCTGTTTTCACGCGCAAGTCATCATCGGTTCGGTTGCACATCGGTCGCGCGCCTCGCGAATCACAGCGTCGAACAAACGTCCAACGTGGTTGAAGAAAATACCAAGCGTGACGATGCCCACGGATGATTAATTGGCCGTTTAAGTACGTAGGTACACGATGCGGCCGGGACAAACGTCAGCCCGCATTTCGGCCAGCGGCGAATCCAAATGGCTACGGCACATGTGATTAATCTAATTGATGTGGCATCTCGTGTCCCGCACGCCGGCATACGCGGAACACGCGTGCGCAGCTGCACTCGACATTCGTGCATGAGTTGTCGCCGCCACTGTCTTCATTAATTAATGTTTTGCCACGGTCTAATGTGCCGGACAGACGGGCGTTCGATGCCGTTTCCGATATTCCGATCGGTGTCGTCGACACGCGTTGTTCACGTTCGCTGGTCCCATATCGGTGACCGCCATTTCCCTCGCGGAGGCATTGGAATTTCGTTACAGTTCGCTGGCAAACGAACACACGCAACGGCCGATGATAATGTTTCGTCGTGGTTGAAACAAAACGAGATATCATCGTTCCTTCTTTCATGAGAATTCGTTCGTCTCCGTAGTGAATATTTTCGTGGCGACTTGCTGGAAACCCGTTAAAGATCAACCCTTTGCAATCGTATTAAATTTTTGTTAAAGAAACACTAACATGATGCAGATATATCTCTTTAGTCTAGTAATCCTTCAAATTAGGACATGGACATAAACTCATCTTTTGTCACACCAACCCAATTATTCCAAATAGACGGTTCAGATAAATTCAGTTTCTCCATTTTATTTTCAGCATATTTACTTGTTTCTAATACAATCGTGTCGAGCAATGCATCTGTGAAAAATAGTTTGAAAAAAATCGATGAGTTTTGTACAATATAAAGGAATATTAGGTCAAACGATCTTGTAGCCCGTGGAGAAATTTATTTCTGATCGAGGATGATCGTTGTGCGTGACATCTTTTCAAACTGTAAATTCATTTATAGCACTATCCTCATTTCCATAAATTTCCTTCTATTTCGCTGTCGCTCGAAATACCTAAAGTTACTGGAATTGCATCACTACCAGAATCTCTGCTAGATACATTTTCAAAGCAACCGTGATCTCGTCGAAAGGATTATTGGAAAATTAAAAGTAAAATAAAAGTCATCATCACTACTTTCAATTTCACGATGCACGTCTCTCACCAACGCCATTATACGTATTCCTTACTTAATTTTTCAAAAAGTTGATTAAAAAAAAAAAATGTGTAATCGCACTTAAAAAACATAACTAGTCAAATCTCAGTAAGAATTATACATGTATATATCTCAGAAGTGTGTTGACTTTGTTAATTATACGATCAGAATGATTCTTTGCTTTCGTGGCTGAGAGCAGATATACGACCGCTAAGAATTGAATTGAAAGTTTGAAGAAACTGAAATTTTCTGTCAGTTTCTTGTTTTATGAGATGTAGAATTCGCGTGTACGAAGTGGTATCTTGGAAGAAGGATACTTTGCGTGAAACGCTTTGTACAGTAAAGATTGTTAGAAATTCGATCGACCCAAGTATTCAAAACACGTTTATATTATAAATTAAGAAATTTACCTCCCACAAACTTGGCGACTGTCTTTTACGGGGCAGAAGTTAATACATAAACAGCGTAACGACGGTCGAGGAGGACGCAGAAAGAAAGCTGAAGAAAGAAAAAAGATTCCATTCGACGCGTGGAGATCCGTCATCTCAAGGGTCGGTGGATGAAACACGGGGACAAAAAGGTCGCGGTTAATTTCAAGTTGGTCCGCTAACGAGCGATTTTTGCAGGAACGCTACCCTTTCGACTCTCGCGCAAAACTTTTTCCTTCCTTTCTCTCTCTCTCTCTCTCTCTCTCTCTCTCTCTGTCTCTGTCTTTCTGTCTTTGTTCCTCCGTGAAGAAAGAGCGGCGTGTTTCGTAATGAAGAGGTAGAATCAAGCGACTGCCAGACACCGTCTGAATTTTCGTCGGGAATAAGTCAATTACCAGTGCTAAGACGGAGATTCGTTTCGCAAAGCTCGCTCCTCTCGACGGCCACCCCTGAGAACTTTCGAGTGTCCCGAGATGATATTAATTAGACTTTTTTCTCTCTCTCTCTCTTTCTCTTGGGAATGGGGTGCTTAGTATTTAATTGCTTGTTTTGTTTTTGATTGGATATATTGAGAAGCCGTGTTCGTTATTTCGTTGCAGAAGGACTGTTTCGACAAGCAACAGTTGACGACGACGAGTGAAATAGATTTAACAATCGTTGAAAGTTTGCCATTCTTAGTTAGAAGCATTACATTTTTCCAAGATTTACTCTGCCTCGCTACACAATAAGTGAAAGATTAAAATTTGAAGGAAATCAAATTTTCACAGATGTGTCGAATGGTCGAATGCCCCGAAGATTGTGTATTTTTTTTCGCTAGAAAAATTATCGACAGCTACGAGATGAGAAAAAGTGTTTTCGATAGTAGCAGCGTGGCTGGGAAAGCGATCTCGTTTCCAAAACGCGTCTCGTTTCACCGACACGAAACGTTGACCCTTCCAAGCGGGGAGGCTGTTTGGTGTCGAGAACAAGCGGAAGTAAGCGCGAGGCGAGAATTCAGTGAATAAGGTGGCTGCCTAGATGACTTTTCTTTGTCGAGAAGCTCTGTTGCACCGCGAGAGAACAGAGTGAAATGTAAACGCCACGTCGTCGCTGTCTTACGGCTGTATTAAAGCGCTGTTTTCACCTCGAGGGACGTGCGAAAACCGTAAAAAAGTGTAAAGAGACCAAAAGAGAAAGAGAAAAATCGAGTTTAATTAGTGNTGTTTTTTTTTTTTTTTTTTCTACAAATTTCCAACCGAACGATCGGCTTGTGTTATTTCTCAATGTTGGAGGAATGATATTCCTCGAGTTTCAACAACTTTGTCGGATGGTTCCGTTCCATATGAGATAATGATCCATGAATAACATTTTTGTCCGTTGAACGGATCGTTTCACGAAAATTCGGCTTGTCGTTATCTCGTCTTGTCGTTATCATAGACGGTAGTTTGCCGGTTACACATAAAGGATAAAACCTGCTTCTGTGTTTAACTAAATATTGTATGAGTGCTATGATAGTATCCCCGCGAGACCACGAAGATATCCGGTTGTTCCACGATTTCACGCTGCTGCTCGATCGCTATCGTTTAAAACGTCCTCTCCTTCTTTTCTAAATGTGTGATTGAAATTGCAAGAAAATCTAAAAAAAAATTTCTCCCAACGAACGTATCCTCTTCTACCGCGTTCGACGAATTCGAACTTTTAAAAACGAACATCTTTCATTCAGATTTTATTACTTTTCTCAGTTATAAATGGCCCCTCTTCCACGTTCCAATTGAATTCTTCTTCTTCTGACGCGAATTCTCATTTTCCGTTCGATCCAGCTTGCGAGTGGACGCCGTCGAAGCCCCGAGTAGCCAAACAGCGTACTCGACGTTAGTTTATAGCGCGACAGTTGCGAATCGCGACCGGTCGAGATGAAGTTATCTACAGTAGCGTAATTCCAGCTTCGCCAAGACAATGGGCCCCGCGATGACGTTGATGCATAGACCGGGATAATCATCGACGAATCGCAGGTATTCCGTGTATTCCGAGAACTGAAGGTATTCGACGTGCAGAGTAGGCCAATAGAATAGGGACACGCGTATAGAGGATCGGCGAATAATTACATTCGCGTGTTTACGATTCAACGCACCGCCCGCGTCCGGCGCAATAAAATAGCAAACAGTTGGTCTACGTTGCGACCTGTAATGAAATATATATATATATATATATACGCGAGTACGTGTGTGTGTGTGTGTATATATATATATATACGTACTCGCGTGATTAATATTCAATTCCCGAGTGGTGAATTACACCTTTTTCACGCGGTAAATTGTAACACTATTTACGCGGCCGGAAGATTTTTATTTTCCTAGAATTTTCGAAAAGAAAAGATCAAAAATACTCACAGTGTTAGTTATGATTATTCAACGATGTTCAAGCGTCAAATTTATGAAAAATTTGGCAAGATGTAAGTTTGAGAACTTGCAAATATTTCAAGCGACGAGGAACTTGTGCCAATTAAGAAGAAAAGACTGATTGTTGATACCGATACCGAAATGTCATTGTTATTATTATTTTGTTTTATTTTTATTAACCTATGTTAATACATATGTACTTCCATAACTTGTACCAGCTTTTTTCCCAATATTTTTTGTTCCCTTTCGATGAAGAAACTCGTTCATCGCAAGAAAATATACAACAAACTCCAACCTAAATTTTGAACAAACTGTTTTATCACCAATTCTTCAATTTTTTTCACTTCTCCATTTCTGGAGTCGATGAATTTTACGATTTGTACATAAATCAGATACTTCGTGGGTATCCACTTAACTGTTACAGTTAGGAATAGATCGAAATTCCGCGTACATCGTACTACTCTAGTAAATAGGCCAATCAGACGCTAAGACCTGCGTTTCATCTTCATCAAACGTCTTTGTAACAATTTCATTTTCTCGCGGCAATCTCGTCTCGGAGATTCATCGACGCGCACGAGCGGCCGATCCTTCAAAATTCCCATTTATCACGATCGATGGTCCCATCGGTCGGATTCATCGTCCACTTTCGAAGCGTGTTGCGAGCCGGTTATCTCGGATCGCCGCTCGCCACAATGCTTCCCAGCAGCGCGAAGAATATACACGTAAACTTCAGGTCCCGTACGAGAGCCGTTTAACGAAATATGCACGTCGTACACGGAGATTGCCATTTATCACGATCGTCCAAGTACCATCCATAGTGCCAGCGACTGCTCTATTCTCACGCGGTGAGAAATCGCGTTTGCCCCGCGATGGACTTGTTTGATTATCTCCGCGCTGGAAACTTTATTCGACAAAATGACTCGCCAGAACGTTCGAACACACCTTTCGTTTTGCTTCGGTTGAGCTTGAGCTTTTTAATCTGTAGCAAGTTGCGTCGCGCGGGTACGAGAGGATAAGCGATCAAATAATATAGTAAATACCCTGTTTTGGAGATTTCATACATTCCGGTGGAGTTTTCTCAATTTTTCAGAAATTCATAAACATCTCTCACACGCAGCCTAACAACAAAATAGTGGTTGGAATAGTTTTGAGAATATTAAGGGAATATAATGAAAGAAATGAGAAACGAGTAACTCGCAGAAGTATTTTAATTGTATGAATGTTCTGTATGACGATATTTAACTCTTATTATTTAGTGTTTGTGTTACGCACAAATTTCTACTGCATATTCCTTGTAAACGCCTGAAATTAATTCCAAATCTCATCAACGTAATCGTAATAGTAATGTCTTGTCTAATGAATCTTCACACTATTTTATGCATCAAAGTTTTTCGTAGTAAGTTGCACTTTTGTAGTACATATACAGCGTGTTACGAACGCCATTTCTTTGAAATACTATTACGCACTCAATTAATAGTGTGTCCAATCTCTACTTTCGCAATTTTTTAGCACACAAAAATTCGACGACTTTGGCTTTTACGCTAGAACTACCAAAGTGGTCAAAACTGACTATCTGTTATATTTCTGTTATATTTTACAGATATAGAACAGTGTATTTTCGAAGAGTGCAAACGCGGCTTCGATGCTTGAAATTTTCTTCAAGATGTATTTCACAGACTTTAAAAAGTCCTCTTTCATAGAATTTGATCGTCATCTGAGCGTCTAGATTTATATAGATTATAAAGTCCGCGAACATCAAACCCAAACATACACTTTTATTGGATGTGGACAGACCAAGCTCGTTTGACGAGATTTGAAAATGTTTCAATCATAGACTGCGACGGACACTCGTCTTAATAACAGAAAGTTATTAAGTCGTCGAATGGAGGCGTTCACCTGCCTCGTATGCTGAAAAATTGGTGGAAAGCATTCAAGCAATAATTACTATAATGATGGAGATTGGACACACTGTAGTAATAATATTTTAAGCTGTTTACAAAATTTTTTACAAAGAGAATGTTCTTTTTCGCGTTCTCGACGTTCTTATTAAACACAGTGTATCTCTGCGCTCGCATGGTTCTCCGTGAATCGAACGTGTTGGTTCGCGCGCCGATGGTGCATGACAGCCTTTCCACGGCACTTTCTACGCGTTTGTTAAACCGACCACGGTGAAAGGAGTCGCGCGCGACCGCTAGAGAACCGCGAAAGCCTTTTCAAACGCTCTCCTGCCTGTAAAGGTCGGCGTCAACGACGACGACGGTGGCGGCTAACGACCACCGACGACTGATTCAAATATTCAACGCGCGGCACCGGTTTAGCGTTTCGTTTAATTAATCTTAATTAATCCCGAAAGAGAGAGAGAGAGAGAGAGAGAGAGAAAAGAACCTCTCTGTTTACCTGCCGACTGCAATTATCGACCTGGTTGGTTCGACTTTCTAGAAAATCTGCTCGGTGAGTCTTGTGACTCGTTTTGCGACCGTCTCGCTCTCGTACCGGTGACAAAGCTATACCTATACTTCGGACAGACGAAGGATTATCGAAACACGTTACGTGGAATACAAAAGAGATTCTGCGAGACTTGAGATACCGGAGTCGGGATTTTCAAACTTCGAGGGGTGAATCTCGCAAGTCGTAAGCTCTCCTCTTCACGAAACGTTTCTTTCGTTACAATTTTTCTCACGTATTTTTCTACGTAAATGATAACAAGTCGTTCGAGTATCATAAGAGAAAGTTGACACACGTACTTACTTTACGCTCAGTTTTTCTATCCAACTGCAAATTTATATTAAAAAAAAAAAGAAGAAAAAACCTAAAAGTCACGTGCATATGTGAAACAATATATTTAACTAAATATTGGTGTTTTATCCGCAATCCGTTCGCAAAGAGTTACCTGGTGGAAAGGCAGGGAAGAAGCTAATAAAACGGAGAAGGCAGGCAAGGCTCGATCGAAGCCAATCAATTTCAGGGAGGCACGACCGGTGTGGCGGACGCGTAACGAGAGCTGGTCTGGTCTCTCGAATCGAAGGTGGATTAAATTCATTACACCAGGGCCGGTCTCCCGGCGGCCGCAAAGCCGATAATTACAATATTCAGAGGGAAACGCGGTGCAGAGGACATGACTTATTGGCCGCACGGTGCGCGCCGCGCGATGATTTCGCGCGGTACGATCGCTCGATTATGTTAACGTTAATAACAAGTCGGCACCTCCTGCGTAGCTCGACACCCGACGGCCTCGTTCCGCCAGCCCATTTCGGAAATACCGAAGATTAGGCAGGCCGTAATTCCCAACCTGACCCGACAACGCGATATCTGCTCCGTGAGTTCACACCTGCCTGCTTGATTCCCGCGAAAATTACGATATTCGGAGCGCACGCTCTGCCTTTGTCCTTTCTTCCCTCCTTTCGTGAGCATTCGCGTGTCAGGCGTCAAGTCTAATCTTTGCTGTCGCTTTCAATGAATCATTTAAATTGGTCGAAGACCAATTTCCCGATTTTCGGTTTTATTTGTGCAAGATGAGCTTAATTGTTGAAATTTAATTTCTGTTGGTCCAGCGTGTCGTCGGAAATTACGAACAGAGCTTTCGTTGAAAATAATCTGCAACTGAAGTAGTTACTTTGTAATATATTCATATGATATTTAGTATTTCAGGGATCTTTAGCGAGCAATAACGACATGCCTTAGCACTTATCATCGGATTACAATTCATTCATTTCAACTTTTCATGGGTAATAATTTGTGATATAGGTTTTAATTCAACGAAAGTGAATATTTTATCAATTATTTAGTTATTCATTTTTTAAAACGTATGTACGTGCCACTCGAGACCCTTGATAATCCCCACAAATTCGTTAAAAACAGGAAATTCTGGACGAGTCGTTGAAAATTCGCAGCGTCAATTTTCCAAAAAAAAAAAAAAAAAAAAAGAAATCTTACCTACATTCCATAGCCATCGACGATTTTATCCACGCCTGGTCCGAGTCTCGCAAAAAATTCCGTCCACTCTTCTGGGGGCGCGTGCGAAACAAGCGGCGAGTAGATTTTCCGCCCGTTTTATTTCGCCGTAGGCTGGTCTGCAACGACTTTCCTGGAAATTCCGCGTAACTCGATACGAAATTTTTCAATCCGCGCGGCAACGATGCAGATCAAGCACGCGGGCACCCGGTTAATTAACAGAAACGCGGCCGCTGGATTTTCCGCGCGACGCGCGCATTCCTCCGGCATAAAACACGCGCAAGCAGGGTTAACGCCGCGCTAATTAAATACCACCGCAAACATCAAAGCCGTTTAACCCTCCTTCACGCGCTGATTCGAGGCGGCGTTAATGGAAAAGTCAAACACTCGCGAAAAGAGGTGACACCTTTCACCTGGCGGGAAAGTGTTCCAACTGTTCCTCGAGCAACCACGAACCAGTTGCACGGGGGAAAACAGACGAGACGAGACGAGACGAGATGCTTACCTAACGAGACAGGAAATCGATGAAACGAGATTCCAGCTTCTCGTGGGGTTCGTTGTTTTCTTAAGAGCCTGTTAAACTCTGCTGCTCAAAGAATTCCATCGAGAGTGTTAACGCGGCGATCAATCGAGTGACTTTTTTCGAGTTGGAAAGCGATGGTGATTTTTATTGGTATTTTCTTCTCTAAGCTGTTTATGTCTTGAGTATAAGTATAAAGTGGAGTAATTCTTCTTAGGCGAAGATTGTCAACGTCGAATATCTGTCCTATTTACAGTAACTTAAAAATATGGGACATCGACTCTTCGAATTTGTTGCATCATCAAAGAAACTCTCCACAAATCAAAATTCCAACTTAAAAGTGACTACGATCGCCTCGGCGCGACACCTCTGGAAAGAAAGTTCCGAAGTAGCAGGCGACGGGATGTTTTATTAAAAATCGACGTCTTTCTTCGGCGAAGGGTGGCGTTCTTGGGACGAGGCGCGAGAGTGATGACTCGCCAGCGAACCGATCGGGCATTTCCGAGTCGGCCAGGTCTCTTATATCTTGGCTGCAGCCGCTGCTGCTGACGCTTCTTGTTCAACGGAACGCCATAAGGAAGAGGATGTGCCCGCGATCCATTTATCACTGACCCGGCCAGGAGAAGCCGGCCGGAAGTACAAAGCCACGAACACCAGCCACCGTCGGTGTTCCTCGATGCGGCGCGGGCTCCTGCATGACTTAATTACTATCTCCGAATTTCATGGCGACCGTTCGGCCGCGCGAACGCAATAGAGAGAAGTCGAATGATTAATGAAATCGCTTTGGCGTAATGGAAATTTATTCGTCGCATTGTGTAACTTGGCTCTAGAGTAAGAATTAGCTCTAGCTTGTTCATTTGCAACGTGGAACTGGGACGATGAACTGCGGGGAAATGGTATTTAATTGAATGAGAGGTGAGGCTCGTTTATCGTAGGATAATTAAGAAGTGGAAATGGTAGTATTATATAGGTTTCATGGATATACTGTAATTGATTGTTCGTACAAGTCTAATTTACAGTGTAATCTTCAGTTTCGTACAATCATACGTCAAGATTATACTTGATGTAACTAAATGAGATATTTCAATGGTAAAACACCAAATACCAAATATAAAACATCTTTCTCTGAAGGCAAACTGTCCCTAGTGATCGCGTGGTTCACGAAATGGCGATTCACGTAAGAATTATCATCAGTAAAATACTCAATATTTTAGTATCGGATAGCTAAGATTTTACACCGCGAATATCATCCGTATCCGTGTCGAAGCGGGATAGCTACGCCGCTGGTGTTGCTTCCAGACGATGGTATTACGCGGGAGAGAGAGGAATTTATAGATCGTAGGCAAATTTAGCATCTCTCGCTGCCATCCAGTAACCAGGAGCGTGTTTATTTCCCCGTCAGAGGAAGCAGAGGCCGCGGATTTTCGCCGTCGGGTCAACGACGACACGAAACACGTTGCCAGCCACGCGGCGAGCGTGCCGAGCGAAGGGGAGGGAATGCGCCTCGATAATACCGATTATTTTCCTTGAAGGCGAGCCGTAAATCTAGCAGAGCGGGCGCGTCGCCTCCCGCTGAAGAAATTCACCGGTTCTGCCGGCTCGATGTTCGAACTCGGATCGCCGCCTGGACTAGAAATTTATTTTCTCGAAAGTTTCTTCGAGCGATCGGGGCCCGCTTCCGGCCCTCCAGGCGGAACCGTCCCTCGATTTATCGCGAAACTTCCTCTTATTATTTCCCCGAGTTCTTTTCTCGACCGTCGATTCTCCGCCTCGTGCGAACCGAGAGATAACGCGGCAGAGAAACCGTCCGCCGCGCCACTTCACGCTCAATTGCGATCGCTAGTTATGACTCCAGTTATCGAGCTCTTTGCGCTATAAGCAGAGAAGCGAGCTCTGAATGGATAGTTGATCGGAGCAAGAGAGCGAGGTATTTTTGGAATGATTTTATGGTTTAGGTTAGATTCGCTGAGAGCAATAATCGTGGATGTCTTAGTCACTCGTTGTCAGTTCTCAGATCCTGTAGAAATGTACGTATCGAACGTATAGAACTATCACATATCTTGCTGATCGGTAACAATTTCATAATTATGGATGACACAGAAGAAGCGTGTCACTTACAATTAATTTAACTATATACGGACAGAGATATATTTCACACACAGAGATGTAATCGAATTAAATAGTACGGAATTGTAGGATTCTAATTGATTGATAAATTTGTAAGTTCTAGATTAGAATATAGCATATGTGCGAATTGAAGAAATTCACACTGGAACTTTTATTTATACGAAAAATCATTTAAACCTCTAAAAGTACACATCTGTAAAATATCCAACAAAAATTATAAATTGGTAATTCTAGTGATGAGAAGCAAAGTCGACAAAACACATATCGTCAGTCGTTACGTATTAAATCTATATTAATCACAGATTAATTCTCAGTAATTTTCTTCGATTTTATTTTCATTTTATTTTCATCGAGGCTCACGAAACTCGACAGCACGCGCGTAGGATAGAACAGAGAGGCGTGTTAGCGAACGATCGAAACGAAAGTGATCGTGATGAAAACGCAAGCGAGGAATAGCTGACTGAGTGAACTTAACTGTAACTGGTTATCGATGTACAGCGAGACACGATCGGAAGCCAAGCCGAACGTCGATGCTGTTCACGTCGCGGTTCGCGGATGTCACACCTCACCGCGAATCGTTCGAAGCATGCTATATTTGTCCGTGAGACTATTTATATCGTGGCGCTTGACGCGATCCATAATTTCATTATGCATTCATGGCCACGATGAAAAGAAAAAAAAAGAGCTACCGGGCCAATTAACGCTCGTCACCGCGTTACGTTGAATGACAGCGTCATTTTTTCAAAATGTTCGCTCGCTGTTTTCATTCAGAACACTCACGTTCTCATTGACTAGGAAATTGTCGCGGCAGGAAGTTTCCAGTCCCGGCAATTCCCAATGTCAACTGCACCGCTGTAATTTCGTGCTTTTCGTAACAGTTATTGAAAATAATTGGACGGCCAGTAGAGGTTACTCCGATCGCAGGAATTAAGCTCGGTTTAATTAGTACTAAAGCGAGAGATGCTTTGTTTTAACGGGGCTGTTGAAATGCTTCTCAGCTTGGATCTGGAAGAGAATTTAGCTAAAAATCACAACGATGTTAGACGTTTTTTGCACTTCTGCAGCGAAGTGTGTTCCTCCTGATTGAAGGTTGTACGATTCTGTATGTCAAAAATTAAACAGGCGAACTCGAAAATTCGATGACTTCTGAAATGTAATTGCGATTTAAATATTTATAAAGCGAGGAAGGAAAAGGAAGAGAGATAACAAGTTTCGCATTTCGTGTGAATAGTGGCCTCAAAAATGGTTCGTCGCCGTCGAATTCGTCTATTAGAATTTTCGAATTTAAGCCTCGAGAACTGGAAATGGACAGCGCGGATCGAATATTCAGCAGGAGCCAGTTGACGTGGCGGGTGGTAATACGCCCGGCGATAATTTGCGAGGTCGATTTAATCGGCGCGCAGCGTGGGCGGGGCCGAAGTTCTCTGATTAAAATATAAATCGCGGTGTCCACTGGATCGGATTAAACTGGCTGACAGCGTGGCTCAGTTTGCCCGAATCGACGATGATTTAAAGCCGGCCAACGATGCTACGTGATTTAGGGGCGTATAGGCATCGTCCGAGGGAGAAACATACCCCTTCGGGATATTCATCCTCGCGTTATACCCGCCGATACAGAAACCGTGTGATCCACGTTCGACTCGCAACTGTGAGATATAATAAAAATTAAAATGCTGTATTACACGGAACGACGTTGAAATTAATAATCGACGATTCGAACGTGGATCGTGTAGATGAAAATCGTGTCGATTTTAACCTTTTGGCTACTGTTGGCGCTTACAGGCAAACGTCATTAACATACAATAGCAACAAAAGCAATATTGGATCAAACGTAAGAGAATTGTAATTCAACAGTTACATTTTCCGTTAATCGTATATATTATTTATACGTGATTATTTTACAGGTATTTCATTTAATACCCTTGAAATGAAAAGCTGTGGTAATATATTAATCACAAATATATAGTGTGTAGAAAACGGAAGAAAGAACACACATTACGCAAGAAATGTGACGTAAGATCATGTACTGATCCATGTTTCGAATTGCACCTTACTAGATCATCATCATCATCATATCATCATCATCATCATCATCATCATCATCATCATCATCATCATTATTATTATTATATCATTATTATCATTATTATGAAAAAATTGTTAGTACGTGCGCTAACAATTCAATACGAAATACGAGTAAATAAACAACATTGGTGTCTTTTGATTATTTCAATATACTTTCAGAGGAATGCACGCGCTTCTGAAGAATTTCACTGTTCTGAGATGGCGATTGAAAGTCGGCCGCAGCCAAGGGGTTAAATCCAGATTCGTTTGATCGAGGCGATCGATTTTTATTGAGCGACCTTGCTCGCTCTTACGATTGTACTTAATGTTTCCAGTTAATTTGTTTCCACGTATATTTATTTCACTCGAGGTATAATTTGCCGGCAAAAACGCAGGATTGCTTCCGCCGCGTTAATATCCGAAATCGTTTTACTCGCTGGAGAACAAAGTTTACGAGCTCGTTCGTTAAATCTCGTTTCTCCATTAACTTAACAGTGACGCGTTTTTAAACCTTCAAAGACCTACCATTTTAGGGACATCCTGTCTGTGCGGTGAAAACAACGTCGACAGACAAGCTTCGTGCATTCAATTTCACGCAACAAATAGCAAGCTCGAGTATTAAGATCCCAAGAAATTTCTATCCGGTTGTTGGTCGTTTAAAGGCGGCGCAATTTCACGTATAGCAATGGGATGGTCTCTCTCTCTCTCTCTCTCTCTCTTTGTCTCTGTCTCGAATCGCTTCTATAAATAGTCGTCGAAATAATCATCGTGGACATGGCCGCCGTCGATCGTGGCGTCCTTTATTGAACAGCCGGCTG
The DNA here is from genome assembly GCA_002806875.1 of Lepidotrigona ventralis hoosana. Classification (NCBI taxonomy): domain Eukaryota; kingdom Metazoa; phylum Arthropoda; class Insecta; order Hymenoptera; family Apidae; genus Lepidotrigona; species Lepidotrigona ventralis. The sequence continues at coordinate 2,016 of NIPQ01081255.1, read as the reverse complement.
TCCCGTATTTTTACGATTTTATTGAATCCACGTCGGACCACCGCAACGACGACTCGGAGTACGCGCCTCCTCTTCCACCGATCCACCGATCGTCCTCCACACGGTGGAACACGAGCCAAGTCGGGCCTCATTAGTCGGCGAATTATGTTTTCCGATTGCCACGAATCGATATCGGCGACCTGCGGGCCACGTTCACCGCTCGGCCCGCCAGACATCCCACAAGGTGAACGCTGACTATTTATCTGCGGTATGCGGTAATTACGATCAATTAAACGTCGAGTCGTCAAGCAGAGGCAAAGCGCGTCGATCGGAGCGAACTTTCCGGCGACGTGCCCGGGGAGACCTCGTTCAAGAAAGTTCCTCGTCGCGTTCCCCGCGAGGGTGAAACTGCTACCGTGTTCGCTGATGGCCCCCAAGCTTCGATTAGCGAAACTTTTGAGAAATTCACGTGCTCTCGGATCAGAATCCCGTCCGTGGCAGCGTTTCTGCTGTTTCGTTTTTTATCGGAGAGCAGATGTGCGGATTATCGACTACGGAGGATATTTAACTTTTAACTAACGGCGTGCTCGGCTATCGAGAATCGTAATCATTTGGGCTCGAATTACTAGTCTAGTGTATTATAAATTCCCTTTGCGGCACAATGGCACTCGTCGAGGGTCGAAAGTGTGAACGCAGTGATCCAGAAAATATTATACTACAATGTTTAACGTAGTCTGCTCAGTTTCAGAGAGAGAGAACAAGCGTAAAATACGATATATACCGTATAATCAAATAATTTAACAAGGCTTCAGACACTGAATAATCAAAACGAACCACCAGTGTCTTTTCGTCTCGCGTTCAAACTTCAATTGACTGAAACGTTGGAAAGTCGAAACGACGATGGCGGAAGGCCGGATTGTAACTCCGTTTCTCGGACGTAGAGGCGAAAACGTAAATGTACGAACGAAGCGAGCACACCCCCAGTTAAAGTAAATATCTCTTTCACAATGCCAAACTCTCGGTGAAAGTTCCGAACGTTTCCACGTTCCAACGATTTGCACGCGTGAATCAACGTCCTCGGCTTAAGAAAGTCGTCCGCGTGCCGGTACGCTTTCAGCTATTCCTTAACGATATAACCGCGCGTGTTTTCAACAGATATAATTTATATCGCAGCGTGAAAATGTAGCCACGTGTTTCTCTCGCACCGGGTGAATATTTCATTCGCCTTTTGTGAAAAAAAAGAAAAAGAAAAAAAACAGAAAGGAACGCAAGACTTTTGAAGAGAAGAAATCACGACAACCTATCCTCTTTCACTCGCGAAAAATTCACCGCTGGGCTGCGAATTTTCTTTCTGCAAGTCCTCGCTGCATTTTGCTGCGCGCGGGAATACCTTCTGCAAAGAATACCTTCCGATGGAATTCCCAGCCTGCCTTGTCGAGGAAATCGTCCGGCAGAACGTGCACGAGCGCACCGGGCTCGCGAAAAATCGTCGAGCAAAGAAAGACGCGTCGCTTTGTCGGAGGGATGATAAAACTCTGGCTGCAACTGGACGCAGAGAAAGGGACAGAGAGAGAGAGAGAGAGAGAGAGATACAATTGGTGGACGAGACGTTGCGAAAACATAAAACGCAAAAATTTGTACGTTTCGTGAATAGGAATCCTTGTCTGAGAAATTTAAGGTATCGGATAATTCAGAGAACATTGAGCGAAGTGTTAGAATCTTTTTATTCGTTAGTTTAAATTGTTCATTCTGATGAAGTGATGTCGGATTGTGTGAAAAATTTCAGGTATTGGATAACTCAGGAATTAAGATATTTCAGACAACATTGAGTAGCGAAGTGTTAGAATCTTTTTATTCGTTAGTTTAAATTGTTCATTCTGATGAAGTGATGTCGGATTGTGTGAAAAATTTCAGGTATTGGATAACTCAGGAATTAAGATATTTCAGACAACATTGAGCGGAAAGTGAAATGTTAGAATATTTTTACTCATTAATTTAAATTCTTTAGTCGAATGAAATGACATTGGATTAGAAATT
>NIPQ01081210.1:0-22690 GCA_002806875.1 Lepidotrigona ventralis hoosana | reverse complement strand
CAAAAAAAAAAAAAAAAAAAAAAAAAAAAAAAAAAAAAAAAAAAAAAAAAAAACGAGTAAAAAGAACTGCTGAAGGCAAAGCTAACACTGTCGTAAGTTTGCGAAACGTGCAAGCTACGAAGGTTTCTCTCGATCGATCTGTAAAATCTTTCTCGGGCGTCGTCCTGTATTATAATCCTCTCTTTTTCTTTTACTCTTTCTCTTTTCCTATTTCTCGCGAGCAGATCGCGAGAAGACCAAAAACGAACAAGACGTTCAGTCTGAACACACTCGCTTTCCATTCACACACACACGAATACATGCGCATAATTAGAGATGCACAGAGAGGTACACACAGATAGAGTTTCGTACACACGCGTGCATATTCGTACACGTATACATACACGGAAGAAAAAAAAAAGTACCTCGTGCACAGACGCATGATTTTATATATGGAACAAAATTCTGGGAGGGAGGTAATCGCGAATGCATCTGCGAGACTGCGTGTTAACATGTGAACGTGTGAGTCATTTTTGTCTGAATGAAGAGAAAAAAAGAAAGAAAGAAAGAAAGAAACAGCATCGAATACATTACCATGTGTTTATGTGCTTGTACAGTGTACACATGGCTGTCGCGATACACCGACACGGTCCACGTCTTTCTAAAAAGAAAAAGAAAAAGAATGCTCGTGCAAAATGGTATGGATTCGATTTTTTTCGGCGATCGAGAGCCGTACGTACGTGATCACGGTTATACGACACACACGTTGTAACCGTGAAATTCTTTTTAGTCGGTACACTGACGAAGAGGCCGTCGTTCTTTGTCGATGACTCAACTTTGAGAAACGAAAAATCCCAAGATATTTTCGCGTGAGGAAAGAGTGGAAACAAGCGATCCTCGGAGTCGTGCTAAAATCTGGCTTAATCGCCACCATAGCTAAATCAAACGATTTATCAACTATCGTTTCACTCTTTCCCTTTTAATTCTCGTTTCTTTACATCTTGGTTTTTTTTTCTTCTTTCTATTTTACATTAAACGCGTTAATGAACGCCGAGAACCAAGACGTCTAGACGATTCGGCCACGACCATCGCTAAGAATTCGCCTCCATACCATCGTGCATGAAACGAGCAAGCGACAACCAAGCAACCAGCCATCGTCTGGTTTTGTTGTACCGCGATCGTACACACACATACACACACGTACACACAGACACACATACATCGTTGGCCGTGTATCTCTGTTTCTGAAACGAAACGCGTGCAAAAGTTCTCTGGTCTCTGTTTCTTTTCCGTGTTTGACTGCGAGTAGCCCGAGGAAGATCGACCGTGTGTCTCTCCGGATCGGCGTCAGAGGTACACGACGATGCACACTGTTACTTAAGTTCCTGCCACTGAAATTGTACACACACGCGTGCTGTAACCGTGCAATGAATCGTGGCGAACCGCGCGGCGAAGAGAGATCGAGAAAGAGAGAGAAAGAGATCGGTGTATCGTGAAGGCCGTATGCGCGTTAGCTGTTACTCCATTCGTAGGATCGAGGTCGTTGTAAAGAGATAACACACGACGGCAGGGTCCACGTGCTTCGACCTGGCAATAGGGACGATTATTTACAGCGAAGCACGAGTTATATGCATAATTTGTATCCGCAGTTGTACACTCTGTATCTTTCTTGAATAAACTGAAATAAATTTTTCTTTTAATTCCTTCAGCCAACACGCCCCGGTGCTCGACGACGATTAGGTGGAATGACACAACGAATGATACTACGCATCTATGATGTGTAAATTGTGAACAATGTTGGTACGTTTTTTTTGGGGGGGGGGGAATTTTACGTTCCAAATATATATGTTTACCAAATGTACATTATTTTCTACAAGTACGCGAAATATCCAATGATCCCAGAGGCTTCGTCTAGCCATGTTTTCGTAAAAATATAAAATCGCAGTCTAGCGATAGATGGACACCTAAGTGACTCTCTTCTATTTGAAGGGAGGAAAATTAATTTTGATCGATAGTCATTCTATCATGTCGACGTCGACGTTTGTTCATTTCTGACCCGACTTGTTCATCACTTACCCTTCCATTGACAATTGTCGATTATTACAGCGAGGTAAATTGGCACGAGGCGGAAATTATGATTTGAAAGGAAGATGCAATATTGTAGGAATATATAATTACCATCAATATCGCGGTGATTCGTGCCAACTAAATCTAAGATTTCAATTACACAACGATTTTTCAACGACTGACTTTCTTTTATTATGTCTATATACTTCTCACACACCCTTCTTACCTGATCCTTTCATTTATAATCTAAATTGTAAAAATGATCTTATCATTAAGACTAACTTCCCGATACTACAATACATAATTTGATTGTAGTTCAAGTCACGATTTAATCCTTCAGGGACGACATCAGGTTAATTCTAAACGCTATTAAATTTCATGATCACATATAAGCCAAATCGACATGTGTCATCATTTGGCTATTAAAATCAGCATTGAATCTATCTAACTATTATTAATACGATTTAAATGTTGTCATACATCGTCCTCGAAGGGTTAATGAGGAGAATCAAAGAAGTTGAGAAAGGTTGCAAACGAGAGATGGCTTTTTTATCACAGTAGAAACTTGTAGTGCGCGTTTACAACAACGTTACATTTAATATCGAAGGAATAAAATTTTACTCGTCGTTTCTATGTTTCATCATAAAGTCAAGTCGTATATATATACGTATATAATTCACGCAGCTGTTCGAATAATTTGTTTCGTTTGACATGTTTGATAAATTCGACAAATTGACTGAGCTGGTCGTCGGGATTAATCAAATAATGCTCTTCAAAACGGACAGATACGCCATCGATGCTTTCACTATCTACAAATAAATCGAAACGTGTGGATTATATACCGACGGAGGGAAAGTTTAGTGAAAAAGATTTCACAATGTCCGGTGGTATTTCGATTTCGAGAAGTAACTTACAACGGCGAACGTCTCCAAGGAAAACACGTAGAACTTGCCAGCAGTAAGATACGATGGCTTTTGCGATCGAGCAATGCAAAATATCAAAGATCGTATATACTGTTCTGGTAGATCGTACCAGTTCATGAAATAGCAAGCCGCTTGCACTTCGCTGCTCTGAAAGATGCAGAATTAATACATCTGCTGAAATTGTACGTATCTTCTGATAAGTGAGCAAATGCTCGCGTGCCTCTTGATCTATGTAAATAAAAATAAAAATGTACGCGTTTCTCTCTTCTTCGATGATTACCTCGTTAATTAGACACTCCCCCAGGAAACAGTAGCAGAATGCTAATAATATAACAGCGCAAGAGTAGATTATAAAATGTACAGTGTTCATATCTTCTCCAGATTCGGTCGTCTATAAAATAGTTTCCTGCCTTTAAACTTTATTCATTTATTTAGTTTGAAACGACTGGACCACGCTCTTCTTAATTAATAAATTGTAATTTTGCGTTATAACAGCAAGTGCAGAGTGCGCTTTTAAATCGATCGAGGAATTGAAAGGCAAGAAATGACGACAAAGTTAAGTGCTCAATGAAGTGCAAAGAATAACAGCATAATTATTCGTCTACATAATTCTGTCATTTACCGTGAGCAATTGGTAGACCACGACGCACAAAGAGAATATTAATCCTAAGGTCTGTATAAACATCAAAGAACTAAATGCCTCTGCTAAAATGTTTGCTAGTCTACAACGAATATCACACTGTTTNAATTTTTTTTTATTTTTTATACAAAAAAAATTTTTTTTTTTTTTTTTTTTTTTTTTTTTTTTTTTTTTTTTAAACTACGACTCACCGTAAAAGTTCGGTGTGTCGTTCAACGAGTGCTCTCATTTCTGGGAAATATATCTGCGGCTCGACATCGATGTTCCTGACACGATGTGCCACGTTTGAAAGTTGGCCACAGATGTGAAACGTCAACGTTACCAGGAGACTGTCCGCGCCGGTCGCGCCGATTGTTAACATCGTGCTCGTCGGTATCAAGTAAACGCAGAATAGAACGTACGATCGTACTCCCGTCACCTCGTAGATGTTTTTCACTTTCATCGGTAACTCGTAAGGAAGCGTGCAATTATCGAATTCTGCGAATACGTTAGTACAGATTGATGAGAAACTAAAAGCTGATCTTTCCCTTCGATGGAAATCCTTGAAAAATCAAACTTTTTGTTTTGAACAGTATTTAATAGCGAAATAGTACTTTCATTAATATACTTGTACTGTGTGTTCAATTCTCAAGTCGCATATTTTCGCTCTTAACTTTTAAATTCAAACATCCCTTGTAGTAAATTTAAATATCGAATAAATTTAATAGTTAATTTGAAGTTGAGAAGTTATCAATTACCTTACGTACTCTTTTCACACAATACTTATAAAAGATCTTTCAGTCTTTACGCTGCTCATCGGGAAGGAAGAGAGGGGGAAAGACTGTAGAAGAATATCGAGTACATAAATTCTTAACGTTTAACTTCGCCGTGGAACGACCGCGAAAAAAAGAAAATCACGGCGTCGGTGGTCGTGCAGAATCTTCGACAAACTGTGACAGCCTCGTAAAACGTAACCGTTTTGTGTATCGTAAAGGAAGTACTTAACCATCGCCTCGGTACACCATAAAGCTGCACACGCGAGGTAACTGTACGCGCGATCATATGAATACGGACATCGAATGCGTTTCCTGGATCCGAACGATAAAGTTCGCATTAAAGCCTTGATTTATCCCGCCTGAGTATTCGCGACGCGTCGATAATACCTGCTGGCTTAATAAAACAGCCACTTTTACCTCTTTCTTCGCTCCGCGGGTTTTAATGAAACACTATACTACGATACACGAACCTAGACTTGAGCTCGATGCGAAGGTGAAACGTTCGATGCTAATTCTTGGATTCTTCTCCGATTTGATCTTTATATCGTAATCGTGATTTGGTCAAATAGTTCAAAGCGCAAAAATACCCATAAAATTGCCTAGGATACACACTTTCGAAATGCAATCAAGAGTGACAAGATTGATCGATCTATCGATTTATCGTTCAACCATTAATAAATTACCATCGTTAATTTCATCCTGCAAGCCGGATGTACAATACACCAATGTCCAGAATTTCATCCGGCCGAGAGATAATCACGTCATTATCTCGAGTCGACGAATACAGAGCCGAAACGACGAGTCACAGATCGAACTTACTCGATAAAGCACAGCTGACGATCGGCTTGGAATAAAACAAGGTAGGCACGAAGAACAACGACAAGGCCGACGAGGTGGAAAATAACGTGGCGGCCACGTTATACCAAACGACCGTTCGCCTTTCCTCCTGCGATCTGTACAATCCTCTTTCCACGTCCCTTTTCACGACCGTCAGCAATGGTAGCACGAGATGCATGTTCAACCGGAACATCACTGCCTTCAGTATTATCAAGATGGTCGGAAACGACAGCGTGATGTTTTTCAACGTCTTCTCAAGGTCGTGGATATTCTGCAACAGCGTCACAATCTCCAGCCAGGTGAAGATCACGACGTACGTAATGTAGAAGAAAAATCGGACGTCGTTGCGATTATCCGGCCATAGACCGGATAAGCTTAAGAGCCGCTTGCTCCACGAGATCACGTTCTCGTCGTAGAACAGTTCTACGTACGACAATATCGGTTTCCTCATCCTCGAATGAACGTGACAACTTGACTCTTGGACTACACGAGGCTCTTAGCACCGAGGGCTGCAGGCAGTATCGAGCCGCGAACGATCGAAAGGCTCGTTAGTCTTTTTTTTTTCCCCCTCCCGCAAGTGTCGCGTATATTGCAATTTATGACTTTTCGAACAAAAGTCTCAAAAAATCGCCCAACGCGGAGAATTAAGGCTCTCTTCGTGCCGACTACAATCTGATTTCCATCTTGAAGGATGCTAGAGCAACCATAGTATATAGCTCTTGATACGACTGGTCTAAAAGGTAAGATTTAATAGTGGCCTTTGCTCTTGAAATATTCAACAATGGAGGAAAGTTTCTGAATTTGTGACAGACCTTCGACTGACAATCGAACTTTCCGCGAAAGATTGCTGCATTGCTCGTATTAGAAAATTAGAGAAGATTCTCGCAAATTGCTTTCCGATCGATGCTAGTTCCCCATTAATGAGTGATTACACATTCCCTGTTTCTGTTGTTTCGAGGCGCGAACTGTCCGAACCGCTGTCGAGACTTCTGTCGCATGTTATTTTTATACACGATGTGTCTGCACACGTTGGAAAGTTCGATGCGACGATCAAAAGTAAGCTTGGACAGCGAACACGTAATAGGTCAATTACTAGTTCCTCTGTCATTCGCAATTATGAACTTTTGCCCTACGCTCGCGATCGAGACGCTATTACTTCCCTGCGCTTTCGATCCGTTCGTTCGAAGACGAGAGTCCGAGTCTGAGACAGAAGTTTCACGACGTTTCGTGTGTCGTTATCACTTCAAAACTGGCGATACTGTATCGCAACTGGTGTGTAGATTTTTATAGTGAATCATTTGCGAAGAAACGTGTGAGAACGAAGATGAAGTGGAACTGATGTGAATTTACAAACATCCTACGCATTTGAGACGAGAACAAATACATTTTATGAAGGAACAAGTTATAATTGGACTACGGGCTTTTGTGTAAATTTATGCTTTCGAGATTATCATAGGAAGCTCTGCTCTGGGTATTTTATATTGGCTTTTTCGTGTTTTGCGCATTTCAATTACAGTGATGATGTTGTAGTCTTGTGACGTGTAATACGGTTTTCTGTGATTTCATAGATCTTATGGTTTTCTTCTCTCAAGAAACGAAATTTAAAATGAAAACAGAAGCTAAATTAGCTCTCGTGCGGAACAACGAAAAAAACCATGGATACCTACAAATTCTGTCCAACTTTGTCAAATTATTATCAAATGTTAATACTCGAATAAATCATTTTATACAATAATTATATTTTATACAATCTACCAATAATTTTTATATAATATAATCTGTGTAAACTATTACATTTGCAAGAAACAAGTCTGACATTCATTTCGAATTCATCGATTACTTTTTTCCTCGCTGAAAGAAACTTCTTCGAGAAGCCTCCAGAGTCTGTCTGCGACGCAGAGATCGCTGAGAGACGATCGATCGGCGCAATTTAGAGTAAAATTTCTAGCAGAGCAAACGATGAGAAAGAAATCCTCGTCCGAGGACGATGAAGAGCGCGTGTGCGCGACAGCGGAGCTTGCGACGCAGCTAGCGAATGCAACCAGTGTCATGCAGTCGTTGCATCGAGTGCACGTGGAGAACGTTGCTGATGCGAGGGAGAACACGGAAATCCGTGGTGCACAAGGGCGATAGATCGTTCTAAGGATCGGCGAGATTCGTGTTTCGAGATGAGGTACAAATACATCGGCGCGATCGGCGCGTTTTTCATCGCGATCGTCTGCATATTGTCAGGGTTGATGTATTATTTCAACCAAGGTACGTGAGCTCGTTCAATGCGATACAGTATCGTTGAAAATTCATTTATTCGAAAAGTGCAATTCATTTATTCGGTAGTGTTGCATTGAAAGATTGAAGTATCGTAAATATCTCGCTTATGCGATACACTTTGTACCTGTCTTTCTGCAATCATATTTATTAATAGATAATTACTCATTGAATAAGGTTTTTAAAACACGATCAGTAATATTTCTAATACCACTTTTTTTGGTAATTAGTAAGAATTAATCTATTTATAGAATCAATGATCAAACGTTGTAATTTATATCTAGCATGTATCATTTATATCGTAAAAAAGACAGAGTCAAGACGAAGAAACGAAGGACCATATGGCATATAATTGCTTGAACAATTGCCTCGTGGCAGTAATACACTTTTTTACATTTTCCAAGCGGGAGATTTAAATTATCCTCCATTCTGTGTCATGATTAACAGCTCGATCTTCCTGATTCCAGACACTTGCCCAGTGGGAACGTTCCTTTGTCACAACACCACTATCTGTCTACCACAGAGAAACTGGTGCGATCAGCTAAACCAATGTCCTCACGGAGACGACGAACAGAATTGCTGTTAGTTCACTGATCACTGCTGTTCAATTTTCAGAAAACGGGCGAAACCATCGACTGCAAAAATGATGGTCGAACATTTTGTATTTCGTGCTTTGTATTTTGTATTTTTATCGAGCATAATTTTACCTTCGCGCGTGTGCTCGATTACACGAGATATCCTATTCCGGACAAAAACGAATTAAATTTGAAATTTAGTTCCGACGTATGGCATTCGCTTTTGCAATGTATAAAGCGCAATACGTGCCGAACCGCGCGATATAAAAAATGTTACTTTGTATGCAGATGATTATCACGGCGTATTGGACTGGTTTGGCAGTGACAGAGATTCCGAGGCAGTAAGGGAGTTCGTTTGCGGTAATGCAATATCCATAATTTATCGAACAAACCGAGCAGAATATCGAGTAACAGAAATAAAAATGCAACGATAAAGCCGCGTAACGCAATGGAAACGAGATAAGGATTGGTAATTTACGTGCTTCTTTTTTCCCCCTGATGTTTGTAGATGCCACCGACATTCCCGTCGGTTGTAAGTACGTGAAGTGTCGTGCAACATGTCAAGGATACACGGAAATTCCGCGAAACCTATCTTCTCAAACCACTTCCATGTACGGTTTTTTTTAAGTATTAAGGCACTTGCGATCTTTCCTCGAGAGCACGTGTACTTTCTTTTATTTTCGTCATGTGTCGGCGTTAGATCGTTCTTAATCGTTGCGATNGGGTTTTATTTTTTTTTTTTTTTTTTAGAACATTGTACGACAGCTCGATCAAACGCGTGCCAACGGGCGCCTTCGCGAGATACTCGGAAATCCGTATACTGTAAGTTTTGTCGAAGAGCATCCATTTGCTTTCTCTGCTTCGTGTTGACAAACTTTTTGTGGTATATTTCTGATAAAGAAAAAAAACAAATAAAAAAATATAATTCCTCAGGTATCTCGATGACAGCGATATACACGAGCTAGGAAAAGGAGCATTTCTCAATTTGACGAAACTGTTCTGGCTGTGAGTATAAATTCCACCGATCGAGCTTCTTCTTTCGATAATTTTGAAATATCGAATAATTGTTCAATATATTCTCTGTGAACAGAGTTTTGGATAATAATCAAATTAGCGAACTTCGGCCGGGACATTTTGCTGGTCTGACCAACTTGGAATCTTTGAGGGCCAATAAAAATAGAATCACTATGGCAGATTTCTCAGACTTAGAGGGGAGCAATGCTTTAAACTTCATGTGAGTCGTTTGCACAAATATCGTGCGATCGTATCTTGACATTAATTTTATTACGTTACTATAGAAATTTGAATGAGAATCAACTGACTTCGAAAGGACTGATATTGCCGGAATTGCCAGCACTAAATGAGATGTAAGTTTGTAATTTTAAACACTTTTTTCTTCTCTTTGTAAATTTTACAACATTTTACACGATTCCAGATTGTTGGATGAAAATAATTTTCAGACAATACCGGACACATTGTTCGCTGGCTGTCCATCGTTAAAATTACTGTACGTACGTAAGTAAATAAAAAAAGAAAAAAAGAAATGTAGAAAATTGATCTTTGTATTTGTCTGAGAAAATAAGAACTGAACTAACAATGTTTATTGCAACAAAATAATTAATTGTTAACTAGAGTCATTTGACTATATATAGTTCGTGATTACTATAGTTTTCAAGTTTCGAATTCACTTCAGCCGTCTTCCCTTAATCCTCGTCACTTTGATAGGGATGCGAAATACGTAATGTAAGATAAACGCCGAGATTTTAGTTATCTGACATAAATTGCTACAGTGACCTGTGACCGAACGATACTATTCGATGCTCAGTATCAAACTCCATAACTTTGCCCAACGAAATGTCGCTAATAAATCGCGTTAAGGGGGTTAAAGCAATCCTTTTCGCCGAGATGTGAGACTAACGAGTAACATCAACACCGTTGGTTCGTACCAACAGGAGTATGCAAAAGAACAGGATAAAGACGATCGAGGAGGAGACGTTTGAAAATCTGGAGCAGCTGGTCGAACTGTAAGTCCCTCGATTGCGTTACCTCGATCAGCGAATGCACGCTCACGGCGAGTTAACGAAGTTATGCTCGTCGTACATCACGGCCGGGTGTCGTGCAAAACCGACCTTTTTCCCTTTCAGTAATTTGGCGTTCAACGAAATAACGAGCGTCCCGCTGAATGTATTCCAGCCGTTAAAAAATCTGACGAGGCTGTAAGTATACGAGGCATACCGGCATCCACACATAAATTGTAACGCTACACGACGTCTTAAGCTACACGCGCGTGCTTGCAACATATTTACCTGATATTTACCGTCGAACGCACGTCTGGGCGTTAGAAAAGCAAATGCGAAGAAACGTCACGTATCCTGGCGTTAAAACTTTTATTTATTGTGCCGACACGTACACGGGAATAAGGCCGAGTGTGAATAACCATGTGTGCCATTATATATGTTTTATGGCTCGAGCAGCGATATTTGAACGATTCTCGTGGAATTGTTAATCAGATCGGGCTTTATTTCAGGCAGTTAGGCTACAACCGTTTTCACAATTTACCGATGGCAGTGTTGACTCCGTTGAGGAGACTTTACTCCCTGTAAGTTCCGTTTTTTTTGTAAACGCGGATTTTTGTAAGTATAATATTTGATTTTCTGTATGTTTGGAACAAATTTAAAATAACGGAACGTGACTTAATTCTGTAATTGTATCTATGTATAATATTTTTTATAAGTAATTTTTTTTATCTATGAGTTCTAGCACTCTTCTCCTTTTAATTCTACAATTCTGTCTGTAATATTTTTTTCACAAGCAAGTCTGCAATATTTTCTACAGCTCACAGAAATATTGATTCAGGTAATTTTACGTGACTTTAGAGACCTGGAAGGTATAAATTTGAACGCGCTGCAGAAGAACGCATTCGACGCGTTCGAGCAACTGGACTTCGTGTAAGTAGATCTATCCGTATTGTGTCAGACAATAGTATAATAGTTTCGTTTATAAATGGAATTCTTGCGAATGTGTCTATCGTCGAACGTCAACACTGTTTTACGAATGTAATGAAGTACATACTGTATTGATTTCAAGTGCTAATCGACACTAATTTCAGCTACTTCAAGAAGTTTCATTATTGCGCGACTTATGCGCCGAAAGCAAAACGATGTCGACCGACCAGTGACGGTAAGAATTATTTGAAAGACATAAAAAAAAACAACAATATATCTCTGTATCGTAGTCAATTTAGATTTTACACTCGGAAATACCTATGTTCTTGGTTCGTCATTAAATGGCTGTGATTTACTGTAATCATTAAATTACATGACTAATCTATGCATGAAATGCCTACACTGACATTAATGGATTACGTATGCATTACGAGCTGATTCAACGTACTACTTATTACTTATAACGTACCATAATAATTGGTAGATTTTAATGGCCTGTGATTTTGCAAAATCTGTAGCAGTATATTACGAGATATTAGTAAACCGTTTTCCATATTTTTGAGCGAAAATTACTACTTCTTTAAATAGTCGTGAAATGAATAACGATGGAATAATTCGAATTTAATTCGATATGTTATGCAGGTGTATCATCGTTATCTCATTTGCTTGATAAAACTTTATTACGAGCGGCAGTCTGGGTAATTTCGTGCGTTACCTGCATGGGCAACGTGCTTGTTCTTTGGGGCAGATTCACCGCTAAGGATGAGAATCGCGTATTAACCATCATCATTCGAAATCTGGCAGGTACGGTATAATTTAAAAAATTGTTTGATGCAAAGTTCGTGTAATAAGAAAATTGACGAAATCGCACGAAGTTGCAAAGTACGTACATACTTGAAGAAACACTTGCGAGATCTGAGTAGTATTCCGAATTCATCGATCAAAAGATATTCAATCAATTGGAAATACTAAGTTGTTTAACGAATAAAATGTTAGAGTCTAGTTTGATAAGCAAGGAAGATTTTACGTGCGTTCTAATGTTTAAGCTTTTTCAACTTAACAAATATGTCAAACATTTATAAAGGATTATGAATGACGAGTCTTGATAATGTTTCAGAAGATGACACGTTAATCTCATTTAGTTTCAATAATTGTCCATCATAAATCACTGAATCACCGCAAAAGTGATATATTCTGTTTACAGTCTCTGACATGTTGATGGGACTATACCTGTTTGTAATCGCCATAATGGACATGATATTCCGCGATAATTACAATCGAGTCGCCAGTTCATGGATGTCTTCGTGGTTCTGTACCTTTGTAGGAGTTTTGGCAATGACATCTCTCGAGGTACATTTATCGATCGTATTTTATAAGAAAGAAAACTCTGACACGTTGATTTACAAATTTCGATTGTAAAAAATTTTTAATTCCAACTTTGGAAAAAAGAAATATAAGTAAAAAATACATTTCCAGTAAATGTTTTAAAAATCGAGTTCTTCTCGCGAGTTTCTCATCTCCGATTTTAAATTCAACTCTCGAAATATTAAAATTTAAAAGATTATTTGTTCGTACGTCTGGCAGCTGAACTGTTTAAAAAAAAACCGCTGTAACATTCGCGAAACGAGTATTATCTTAAGAAAGATAAGATATTATTATTAAATCATTGAAATGAAATCGATCCGTCAAGGTTTCAGTATTGATCCTGTCGTTTATGTCTCTGGAACGATATATGCTAATCGCAGCCCCGCTAAAAGGTCACCGTACCATGACACCGCAGACGGCATTCGCATCGGTGATCATCATCTGGATCACGGGAATTACTCTTGCTCTCATCCCAGGTTCGTCTCGACGTTTCTTATTTGTTCATGAACCCACGGCTGCATGATCGGTGATAACATCTAATAAACTGTCAAGATGTCCGGCTGCCAGTTAACCCACTGATTATGATAACGTAACACGAACCAGACAGGCACGCTCCCTGTTCGTCGTTTTGTGAATCAATTAAACGTCGCGTCGATTGTTCTGATTATTCGAAAGCAGATCTTGATTCTACGTCGTTATAATCGTCGGTCGTCAGATTCTCCGGTGAAAATTTATTAATTTGCAAATGGCTGAAGTTTCCAATTCGCTTCGCGATATTTTGCCCCGATGATTTATTTATTTCGACGATAAATTTTCTTTTGTTTCGACTTCCACGCGAATGAATGATTTTAAAGAATTCGAAGACTTCTGTTTCAAACGATTGCTGCATGCACAAAATACAGCCACCATACAAGAAATAATCGAGGAAAGGACAGTGTTCTGAAATTAATTGTAACTCGTTCGGAAGTGATCCACTGGCAAAGCAGCACGAGATTTTACGGTGTAAACGGAATGTGTTTCCCTCTGCACATCGACGACCCGTACTTGATTGGATGGGAATATTCGGCCTTCATCTTTTTAGGATTAAATCTTACGGGGTAAGCGNAAAAAAAAAAAAAAAAAAAAAAGAAAGGAAAATAAGTTGAAAATTTAAACGAGTACAATAAACTCTTCTGCTCGTGCAAATTGAATTTCTGTTTCAGGCTGCTTATAATTGGTTACGCATACGTGGCTATGTTTATAAGCATCTGGAGAACAAGACACGCTTGTTCCCTGTCTGTTGGCGACTCCGAATTCGCCTTGCGATTTTTTCTCATCGTCTTAACGAATGCGGCGTGCTGGGCGCCAATTATCATTTTGAAGATTAGAGCCATGATGATGTATCCTATATCAGGTAAATCCTATGTCTACTTGTTACTAATTTCTTCCTGTGCATTCAGCTCTTCCACTTGCAATTGTCATTTTAATTGTCACTCTGATTAACGTGAAACGCTTTGCGATTCAAATCACCCTATAAATTCATAGCTTCGATTGACTATATATCTCTGGTAATACTAATTCATCCTCGTCGTCCCTCAAGCTGACAATGAGACGAATCGAAATTTTAAATATCGCAAACATGAAGAATTAAATAGTGTTGCTTTTGATATTTAAACTTCGAGTTGTTTAATGTTTGGTTAGTACGATTTTAAAAATTGGAATTCGTGTTTCTAATTGAATATTCTGCTGCAGCTGATCTTCACGCGTGGGTGGTAGTTTTCATACTACCCGTGAACAGTGCGGTTAATCCGCTGTTGTACACATTTACTACGCCGAAATTTCGAGAGAGATTAAATGACGGATGGTTTGCCAAAGTTCGTAACTACATGACACGAAGAAAATCATCCGCCAAAGGTATAACTCCGTTGCCAAAATTTTTAGAATAATTCAATTTTCAGCCGTTTAAATTCGAAAATGTATTTACAACGTAATCACAATAATACACTAATGCACGTTGCTACAACGACTTGTATGCAACTTGGTACCATCGTTGATAAGAGCACTTGCCACTGCAGATTCGAGAACGTCCACGTCGATGAGCAACAGGAATATAATGTTGTCTTTGTCCAATGGAAAAGAGTATACCAATAAAATTCCTCCGATGCTCGATTTTAATAAGGAGAGAACAATGCAGCAGACAATGCAGTGAATTTCGTATTATACGATTGACCTGTTATTACTCGAGAGATCATAGAAAAGACAGGTATTTCTCTTGCATGATAACCATTAGTCTAAGCTTATACCAATCAACTTGGAAAATTATAGCGAAGAAAATAGATAAGTTTTATGAACAAGTACTCTTGCTGAAGGTTTAATAGAAGGAAAAAACTTTAACTGTTATATATAATTATATGTATAACTGTTGTTATAATGTGTTGTATCTGTGTAACTGTTATATATAATTATATATCTGTATGACGAACTGTCATGAATAGAATAAACCATGGTTTACCGAGAATTATATAATAATTATATATTTTACACCGCTGTTCGCTGATGCTGAAGTAGACAGAATTTTTTATTTGATGATGCATTTTGCTCGAATACTTTGTAAAGTGATTATGGATAATATTCTATACAATAATTGTTGTTAAATTTTGGTACTGTTTCTTTGCGAAAGTGCATTAAAAAGGTTCTCATTTATTCACTAAATTCATGAATATTTACTAAGAATGTAGATAGATGATGTTTATTGAAATAGATATAGTTTTTTTTTCCATGATGTTGTAGCTTGCTCGAATACTTTGTAAATTGATCATGGATATTCTATACAATAATTATTGTTAAATTTTGGTACTTTTAAATTTGGTAATTTTCTTCGCAAGAGAACTTTCATTTGTTTGTAGTACTTGATGATAACTTCAGTTATTAGAGGCAATAAGATACATACAACATGTCTTGAAACAATGATAAAAGACTCATAATTAACAGCTTCACGACGTTACAATTTAATTGTGATTGCAATCTGTATGATCTATTAACGTAGTTCAAACATCCACAAGCTGTTGATTAACTAAATTCGACCAAAGTAAAACACGACGTCTTAACACTGACGTTCAAATAAATTGAAATTGCCTACGGACGAAATCAATCACACATATGTAGAATAACGAAGTTAATGTTGTATTATTCAACAGTTTCGAACGATTACGCTGGCACATCCGCAGTAATAAATCAAGAATCATTGGTTGACGAAGACTCGACAAAGTACGCAATTGTAAACATAGTTCTATAGGTCGTTTGATAATTATCCTTCCTAAGCATTAAGCAGCTTTTAGCAGCGCGAAGGAAGTTAATTTTACGGTGTCGTAAAATGGCACCGACTATCGGTTTTTCTGGACAACATCTTTCATAATTAGTCACAGTCGTGACTCCGTTCGATTCGACATGTCCACGCTTTTCCTTGCCGAGCAAGAAATTGACTAGATTATAACTTCTAGAACTCAATCGGAGATTAAACTCTGTATCTATCTATTTTCTAATGTATTCTCAGTAACTAATTTAATCAATTAGTCGCTGTCATCGACGACAACACACGCTCCATTATTCTCGTGTAAATTCGTAATTCGTTCTCGGTGTTCTCCGATACGTTTTCTCAGTGATTAAATTAAAGTTCCTTTAAAATTCATGAGTCGTCGCGACAGAAAAATCGCTCGACGAGCACGATAATTGCAATCTGAGTTGGTCCTGCAACCTTGTAAGAGTTTCGTCACTTTCACCTGCTAAGCAACATCTTCGCAGCAGAGTGTGTCGAGATTTTCGAGAATTCTTTTGTTCAACTTTCAAATTACTTGAAAAAAGAAACTATCACTAGAAGAGATTAATTATATTGAGAATATTTAAGATAAACTTCGGGAAATTTATGGGGCATTCACAGAGGAGTCTAATAGTCTCTGCATTTCGCAGGAAATTTCAAAGTGCAAGAAGTTGCACAGAATGCAAGCAACATGAAAAATGAGTATACAGAGTGTAACGGGTGTTCTACTTTTGAAAATCACGCTCGCCGGGAACGCGAATTTGCATAAAGGGCCGCGAGGGATTTCGCTCCGTAATTCAATTTCGTTTTTTGATTGTGACAAATCCCTTTGAAATTCATGAATCGTACGCGCGTGAATGCGAGTCACGAGAGAGAAAAATCGCGCCAAGGGTTGAGAGAATTTATAACTCGGTACCCAGTACGTGCAGCCCAGTATACGATGCTACTTTGCAGCGTAACGAAACAAATTGGAATGCCTTTCGAAAATTGCTACACTGACGGTGTAATTGAGTTTTCACGATTAATAAGCGCGTCGCGTACGTAACCAGACCGAGACGTGTGTAAACAACAAACGGGGAATCGGCTGAGATATCGCGACGAAAATTAAAACGGCAATCCCGGTATCATAATGAAATGTTTTTATACGGGCGGGAATCGATATTCGACTCGCGTTACGACGCAACGTAAATTATTACAGCGGCCGAAAAGAGAATGTGAAAGAAAGGAAAAAGAAAAAGACGCATCGGTTGCACTCTACGATTCACCGCCACGTGGGCCGGCTCTCTTACACGATATAATGTATAATTTATGATAGATGGCCAATGGGAGGATCCCGTTAAGGGGCCTCGATACTTTCTGCAAAACAGTTCGCCTTTTCGGACTGATTTTTCTGCCGCCTCGCCGCAGACCACGCGCGTCTTCCACCAGAAATTTCATTCATAATTCACTGTCATCTGAGAACATTGGAGCGTTGTTTCGCAAAGGAATATTTTTTTTTTTTTTTTTTTTTTTTTTTTTTTTTTTTTCATTGAATTCAATATTTTTCGTAACGTCGATTTGTTTGTAGTCGCGCGAAAGTACGTATCAAACGATATTAAATTTAATACACTTGGATCTAACTAATTGAATTGTTCTTTTCAATCTGAACTCGATATATAGACTAATTAAACGATTTTCTTTCTTTTTTTTTATAAAAACGTTGCTAGAGTTCATAGTTATCTTTAAAAATTTGCAAGATTCTAAATTTTAGATTACGAACGTCACAATTTTCACAAGATGATGAAATCAACATTGAAATTCATAGAATCAGAGAAAAAATTCACGGAGTATAGTTCGCATCTTTCGTCCAACAACAAAGAAACAAAGTTGAGAAGAAACTCGTGGCAACGTTTAAAGTTATCGTGTTGCATCACGCGGCAAGGCTGTCGGCTAATCGATAAAAGTTTCGTTTGCACCGGCGTGCAAAATCTTCGTTGCATTTTAAAATCGCGTGTATGAGCATGCAGGTGAGCGTGCAGTGCGTCGTCCTTGGGTGCTGGGAATCATGCGCGTTGAGAAACAGCAACGAGGAGTGTGCAGTACGTATACGAGGCCCGTGGGATGATTCAATGATTTCATGTGGAACGCCGGGAGAAAAGTAAGTTACGCGACTAGACTAGACTCGCTCGTTGCGATTTATTTTCACCTGTTTCGTTCGTAGACTCGTCGTCTAGCTCGAGTCGCGTAGAAAACGAGAATCATTGTGAATTTGTTTGAAGCATTGTGAAGCGACTTAAGAATAAAAACTAATCCTCAATTTTTTAAAAATTACTTCAAAAGTTGGCTTTCTCAAGACGTCTAGATATTGATTTCTTTTTAATTGTTTCTATAAGCCGATAATCGACAGGATTAATAACTAGCTCCTTCCGTATCCTGCAACCACGTAGGTATTTAATTATCCTCATAAAATCACGTTTCAATCTCTATCAAATCGAGCCTAACGCATTGAATCGATACGTTCAATTAACAAGCCTATAAAGCTAATCATTTTTCCAAAAAAAAGGGATAAATGAGTCTTGGATGAGTCACTTCGTACTGTCTTTCCTTCCTCGTGGCGATGCAAGTGTGAGATCCAGTTTGTCGTTTAACGGTGACGCTAATCACCGATGCAAGACTGCTAAGAGATAAAGGAGAGAAAGAAAACGTGGCGAGCAATTGGCACGAATCCGAGAACGGCGTTCGACACACTCGAAGGAGGAGTGCACGCTGTACAGTGAGAAGCCGTGTGGCAGGAATCGTTCGATGGAATCGCGATTAATCCTGTGATCGCTCGGTCCGCGAACGATTCGTATAATACATTCGTAGGTGGCTTCCTCAGGGTCGAATCGCGAAACCCTCGTGGCTCGGCTCGTTGAATACGGGATGAGATGATTCAGAGAATCGCGCGTTTTCGTGCGTGCTGTGTTCGCTTTTCGAATCGATAATGCCCCCGGCCGGTGTAGCACGGAACGCGTGCTAGCTGTGTACATCGGTGCACGCTCATTATCTTGCAAATTAATTCCTTTCTAACGCGCACGGAAAAATGCGTGTTACCTGCTCGCGCGCGGCCTCTCTCGCGCCACGCTACGAGCATCGTAATTGTAAGAGGCACCGTTTTTCCACGGGGTAACTATCTTTCGGGATACAAACACGGCTCGGAATCTGCATGCAACAACTCTTGGTTACAGAGACCCAGCGAGATCTAGCAAAATTCAGATGTAAATTCAAACGGTGGCTCCCCGTGCAGTGCACGTGCTACATAATAACTTCACTAGAACAGAATCGAGCGATGCGACGCGAGACGAAAAGTCGCAGGAAACGGCGAATCAAATTTTCCCCCCCGTGCTATATTTTCCAAGCGAGTCTCATTCTTTGAGGTGTCTCGTTCCCTAGTACACACAGAGTATGCAGCGACTTTAATTGAATTTAAAAGATTTCTGATGTTTTAAAAGATGTACTGTATTTCGTGTGTTGAATCAACCAAGGAATTCACGAAAAGTTCTCTTGTGTTCTCTTGCAGAAATAGAATTGTCCTTTGAAATTGTATAAATTCTTTGAAGTATCCTGTTTTCGTCGAAGAACATACAAAAATCTGAACTTAATTTAAAAACTGTGTTTTCTGTATTGGAAGTTAAATTGAATTTTTCTNGATGTACTGTATTTCGTGTGTTGAATCAACCAAGGAATTCACGAAAAGTTCTCTTGTGTTCTCTTGCAGAAATAGAATTGTCCTTTGAAATTGTATAAATTCTTTGAAGTATCCTGTTTTCGTCGAAGAGCATACAAAAATCTGAACTTAATTTAAAAACTGTGTTTTCTGTATTGGAAATTAAATTGAATTTTCTTTTTTTTTTGAGGAGGGAAGCTCACTTTTGAGTTTATAAATATTTATAAAACCATAAACTTCAGCAACTTCAATTTAACTCAAAAGGTTCCTCTGCGTTCTCTCGAAGAAAATGAAAAGAAAAAAAAAATCTTAAATGTAAGAAAAAATTGATTTAACTGAACTTTTATTATTGGTCACCNTTTTGAGTTTATAAATATTTATAAAACCATAAACTTCAGCAACTTCAATTTAACTCAAAAGGTTCCTCTGCGTTCTCTCGAAGAAAATGAAAAGAAAAAAAAAATCTTAAATGTAAGAAAAAATTGATTGAACTTTTATTATTGGTCACGTTTCTATTTTATTTCCGTTTTAATGACAAATACAGTAACTTCAAANCTTTCTATTTTATTTCCGTTTTAATGACAAATACAGTAACTTCAAAGCACCTTAATCTACCTAACTTCATAAAAGTACTTAAACTACATATGAAGGATACTCACGCAGAAGAAGCTATTTGAATAATTCAGGTTTCTCATTGGCGAAAGGAACTTATAACGGTCATGCGATAAAAATTTTAGAGTATAGAAACATCATTCATTTAGAATCGAATACGTTAATGATAGCGAGTTAATTAGCTATCAAAAAATACGATAAACTAAATGTCGTCATTTTCCGTATATCTTGATACACATTCATCGAAAATTGACATACATTAACTTAATTATTACTGTACATTAAACTGGCAAATTTGACCATTTAAATATTTTAATGTACAAAACAACATCAACGTAGATATTCCAGAATTAAAGATATATTATTAGATACTGTATTAATAGTGTGTAAAATATAAAAAATTTATAAAAATTCTAGTGCTAATTTATTCTGACTATCAAAAATACTTAATCGTTTAAAGCTAATAATATTGTTCCAACGAATTCAAGGATCACCGTTCAGTACGGTAATTTTATTACAAGATGGGAAAAAAAACCACGCTTAAAATATGATAAATAATTTGGTATAGTAACTTGAGGTTAAAAAAATAATACGACGGAAAGCACGAGAAAGTGAAATCTAAACAAAAGTAAATTATTCAAGGTGTTTAAAATTCTTTAAAATCTATCGTCAAAAGGACACTCTTTTTTTCTTCTTTCACAAAAACTGCAAGAAACAGGCACGAATAATCAGGCATAGGATTTTTATCGAAATTTAGCGGTACACCGCCGGGGAAACACCGTTGTCGCGATTAAACGCGACGTGGCGACTTCCGCATTGCAGGCAGTTCTTTTTTTTTCTCTCTCTCTCTCTCTCTCGAAACGCCTGGGAATCCTTAAAGTTCCTTAACGAGATGATGACTCCTCGAATCGTATGGTTACGATCTCGAATAAATCTGCGCGAGTGGGACACGTTAATTAAGTACGCGCCTTTCCTAGTTCACCGTGGACGCTTATGCAAATCGATCTCGAGCGGTACCGCGGATATCGTATATATACCCGGTAGCGAGATAAAATCGCCGCGCCTTTCTCCCGCCGTAAAAGCAAATTCATCCCCTCTCTCTTTTTCGTGCCACTCGAACGGAGAAAGGAGAAAAAAAAAAAAGGAGAAAAGAAGAAAATTGGTCCGACCCGATAATTAAGCGTTTTCAATTGAGCTGATTTGTTACGTGCACGGATGAAAATCGCTGAGTCGCCGTGACACACCGGCTAAGTATAACTTTGAAAGTGAGGCGGAGAAATTTCTTATAATCTTCGAGCTCATTCGTCGATGACGATTGATTGGTGTTACAAATCAGTTTGCGCTTTGACGTTTCTTGCGGGAATTCCTCGTTAGACGCGAGCTCAAGTAAGATCGAAGCTTTCGCGTGTAAACGATTCGTTGCTCCGTTGTTATAGTCATCACTGATACGAGCAAAGACACTCTGAACGATCAATCAAATTTAAAAATCTTTGTTACGAGCAAAATCTGCTCTTTCTCTCGGGTAAAAATTACATCTTTGATCGTTGGTTTAGTCAATTATTTTGGTCGATCGTTCCTTTAAAAAATCTGGAAAAGGCTGGATTGAGAGTAGATAATTGTTGATAATCGGAGTATAATCTGTTAACAAACACGAACGATTATTTTATTTAGAGAATTATTGTACTGTGAAAATTCTAAGAGGATATGAAGAAAGCAACGAAATAACTCTGAACGATTTTTATGGTCGTCGTTTCTAGAAATCGTGGCTGAAAATGTCAGTAAGCAGTTTATAATTATCCAATTACACATTCCAATCGCTCAGGCACGATTTATTATTAATAAAAAAGAAACTTCTTTAAACACTCGGTGATCAATTATGTTGCGAAAGCGTTTATTAAAGACACGTACGTACAAAGTAATGAAACGTTTCCCAAGGGAACAACGGGAGAATCGTATATTTTTACGCTCAAATAACCATAAATCTTGATAACCATCTGCATTTGATAAACATCTGCAATGTCCATTTCGACATTAGGGAAATGGCGTCTTCAAAAATATCACAGCGACGACATCTAATGTCGCGAAAATCAAAATAAATGAATTCACTCGAACGAATCTATAAATCATCGTACGTACTTCGTACGGTAATTATTTTTCGTTCGTAACCTTAATTGCCATTAAAAACCTACGTATTTTAATTTCAGACGCGTGTGAAAGACAAGAAAGAGAGCAGGTTAGGTTTCATAGTTGGAAAAACTGATCGGCACCGATACATCTGACAAAATCTGGTCTTTGATACCAAATACACGCGGAGTATATATAGATATTGTAAAATAATGTTATAAATAAGAAAATTGTTAAATGATTTGAATTTCCCGAGTAACTCCTCGGCAGATCAGATCACTCGAACATCGAACGTAAATCACGCGAAACTCAGATTTCTCATCTGCTACAAGCACCCGAACCAGGCTTTCGCACGTATCTACGCCCATTGAAACGATCTCGGAGACCTAATCAAGTGGAGAACAACACACCGGAGGAACAACGAAGCGATTGATTGTTTAGTCGATCGTTTACCGTAACTGTCCGCGAAGGCATCGAGCAACAGGGAATTTATCATCGTGGCTAACGAGAAATTTGTCTTGCCCCGCGGATATCAGAAGGGGGATAAAAAGAAAGAAAGAAAGAAAAAAAAAAAAGAATGAAGGGGCGGTTTACTGTTAGCCGACGCGGAACGGTATTCGAAT
>NIPQ01080969.1:0-22789 GCA_002806875.1 Lepidotrigona ventralis hoosana | reverse complement strand
CACACACACACACACACACACACAGAATTGATATATACATTAATATATACATGATAGATAATTTAGTAGAAATTATTAACAACTTAATATTTCCATATTGTAGCATAGTACATGTACATTGTATTGCACAGTAGTATTGTAGCTGGAAATTAAAAGTTTTATTAAAAATTTAATATTAATGTACCATAATTTAAATTTACAACTGTATAACAGAAATATCATTTCAAGAATAATAGTATTGTTGGTGTTAAATATACACGTAAACTATAAAAACTATATATTTTTTTAAATATATTAATTATTAATATTAGTTGTTATTAATTTAGAAAACTGAAATGTTTATTACAATATTAATATAGAATAAACTGAAAAAGATGACGCTTTGTATATCATATAATAAATAATGTATAATGTAATATTACTTTATATATGATACATGTAATATCGTGTATTAAATGTTGTATAATTTAATATTGAATATAAAATAATCGTAGTAATTACTTGGTATTTCATAATTTTGAATCTTAAGAGTTTTATATTATTGTTGTGTTTCTGAAAGAAGCACAAAATGTCACAAGAGTTACATAAATGTTAGATTGTTAGTTACATAATGAAGAGTTATGATACATAAATAACTGAATTTTTTAAGAAAAACTAGTGGAATCTGTATATATATATCATAAATTAATAATTTAATTAAACACAAAATAAATAAGGTAATTTGTTTGGTTCCTTTATTGTAGATATATCTTATCAATTAATTTATATTGTATATATGTCCTACAATTAATTTATAAAGTTTGATAACATCGAAATAATGGAAAAGTAAAGATAAATATTTCTTAATTAAAACTGTCATCAAAATGGTCAAAATGATTAATTTATAATTTAAAAAATTTTATACGTTTATAACGTGTATTTTTAGAGACTTGAAATACTTTTACTAAAATATATAAATAGAAGTTTGTGTCCTTTATTGTAATATAAATTTTTTCCTGTCCCTTGCATTTTAATCTTTCTACTATAATAAATTTTATACTTTAATCGTCGGTATTCTAATAAATAAATAATTGCATACCTGTGTGTATGTACAAGTTTCTCTTCACAAAGAAAGGAGCATGCCTTTATATAGCAATTTAAGTAGAAGAAATCAAGACTGAATAGAGTTAGGTATTTAAATGAAACCGTGTGTCTTTAACGACGTGCACTTCACTGAGCAAAGTCTTCTAGACTTCCATGTAATAGAAGTGAGTATACTGCGTACAGTCTGTGTCACAGTTCCTAACGATAAGAATAGTTTCTTTATAATATTTCTTTCGTAATCATTTTATCGTGATTGTAACGTTGAATAGTGAAACATGATATACGTTATAACCATTAATACTGTAGCATTGCATCTCCGAAATTTCACACACAGATATATCGTGCATAAACGTTTGAACAGTTCTAAATTATTGCAAATATACAAAATACGATTCAAATAGAACTCAAATGAACTTTTTTTAATTTGTAGCGTACAATTAATAGAATACCTAATTAAGGACAAGAACAAATAAAGGAGCAGTAGGCTGAAGATTAATTTTCCAGAGACACCTTAGAAAATTTATACAAATTTTATGTTAATTAAAATGAATATGATTGTTACTTGTGTGAAGTAAGCACTTGTTTCAGATTAAATTTAACAGAGTATTTGATTTCACAAGTCAGTTCCTCGGGAATAATCGGCCATAACTATGGAAGCAAAACAAAAATGTCAAACTTTTGATGGGATTGTACTAGTCCAATTATACACATTGATATTTACAATAATATACATTTATTAATAACCCGTTCGTTTTTAAATAATATCCTAAATAATATTTCATTCGAAATTTCATCGAGGAATTATCGTAAATTAAAAAGGAAAGTTTTTATTTTTACAACGAATGATTGAGAATTAATGAAATAACGGTTGATCTAGATTTTACATTTACATTTTCAAAGCAAGATATTATTGGAAGGAATCTAATTTTAAAGGAACGAAGAGAGACGAAAATGTCGGTGATTACCAAAGACCAAAATAAAGCTATGTATTTAACAATATGTGCTTTGCGGAGAAGACCTGCAGGCATCCGGTCTGTAAAAAGGACGACAGTGCCTTCTGTAGGCGTTACAGTCAAAATACTAATTTTGAACTGGAAATAGCAAGAAGCTAGAACATTTTGCAAGTCGGAAGAAATAAATGCTGCTGTTGCAAATTCCGGAACAGGAAGATGTTGGAAGCATATTGTGTCAGAATTTCTAACTATAGGAAACACTATTGCTTACTGTTAATATATTTAAAGATTGTTACATATTAAACATGGAATTATATATATATTGTAAAAAAATTCAAATATTTATTAACATTTAATTATTAATTATTGTTATTCTTTTCTTAATATTTTAAATATAAAATTAATAGTAATTCACATCGATAACATTAAAATAAATATTCTTCTTGACTGTTTATAGCCAAATTAATAATTTTATATTAATTAATTAAATTATTGCAAAAATTATATTCGATTCTGTTGAAATTATAAATTGAGATTTTGGAATAGATTAATTTATTTGAGAATGCAAAATTTAGAAAATTTGAGGATGCAAAAATGCACACGATATATATAACAATGTAAANAAAATGCACACGATATATATAACAATGTAAAAACATAAAATATTGAAAATAGAATATTTATTATAATTTGAGTTGAATATTCATACATGTAATATGAAAATCGAATTCTATCATAACAAAGAATATAATGAAAGAAATTTTTCTTTAGATTCCATTTCCTAGTTATATTCGAAAAAATTTAGAAATACATAAACATCCGTACTACGGTTATAGCTTATATTTATAATTTCGACTGCATTAAAATTTTACTATATATTATATTTCTGACACTTCAAATTCCTATTAGTTTCCATAAAAGTATAAAAGCTATAAAATACGCGAGTATAGAAAATAAAGGAAAGTAACCTAGTTTTGATCTCGAGACAGAATCACGAATTACAACAGAGGGTGATCAATAAGACGCAAGCGTGCAGTCCACGTCCGAAACTGGTCACATCAAGACGAATGCTCGACTGTCCATAATTCTCCTCAATTCAGCGTCAGAGGAATCAGGAACCTAAATGAAGCCGTGTGCTTCTAACGACATGCAAGGAAATATACCGGCTTCTGTGAGTAAGAGCGGGATGCACCACGTATTGCCCGCATTACATTGCGACCGATCTCAAGAATATTTACAAATTCTCGTTGCGTAGTGAGATAACGTTGAAGAAGGAGCGGGAAAGAAAGAAGAGTCGGTCGTCGTTGGACTTGGAGCAGACTAAGAAAGAGATGGCCAAGGATAGGTCCAGAGAACGGCAGAGGAAGAAAGAAAAAGCCAAGGAAACTGAAGGAAAAAGGGAAAGAGACGGGATAGAGATAGTGCGCGGGAAAAGAAAAAATAAGAGAGGAAAAGAGAGAGAGAGAGAGAGAGAGAGAGGGAGGGAGAAAGTTAGGTGGTGTACGCAAAAGGAGAAAGAATCGTGGTAAGACATCTGTAGAAAGAAAGAGCGGGCAGAGAGAAACACGGGAGTAAGAAACAGGACAGAATGATTTTCCCTCTACTCTAGAGAGGCAACGACTACCAGTTCCCTTATACCCACCAGCCGCCAACCCACCACCCTCGAAAAGAGTATTTAAAGTGACGTCATGAGGGGAGGGAGATGAGGAAGAAGAGGAAGAAGAGGAAGAAGAAGAAGAGGACGAGGAGGAGGAGGAGGAGGAGGAGGAGGAGGAGGAGAACCGAGGGGGGAGGAGTTGTTCGGGCAACAGGAAAGAGGAAAAGAGAAAACTGGCAAAAGAGAAAGGGGGAGGACAGGGAGATGCTTTAAGACGCTCAATATAAATACTAGAGGGGGTTGAGAAAAAGGGTTGCTTCCCTTCGGGCCGACGACGCCGGCCGAAGCGTGTACGCTCAAGGAGAGCATGAAAGAAAGACAGCAGAGCAAGGACCATCCAATAGAGAGGGACAGTGTTCACCATGGAAGAAGAAAGGTAAGAAGGATGGAAAGCTTCGCAGGATAGGTGGTGGATTGGCGGGGGGAGGGAGGGGGAGGGGGAGGGGTGTCAAGGGTGCACAGGGGATGGCAGCGGAGTCGGAGGGCTGCCAGAGAGAGGTAGAACCAGAGGAAGGCAGAAAGGTGGATGGGTGGGTAGGTGGGCTGGAAGGGTGGGGAGGACAGGGCCTACGGGGCTGGAAAACTCACCCCTTTTCTTGCTTACCCTCGCTCGCTGTTTAATTGCATCTTACTTTCGAATTTTCCGCGTGGAGCTATCGATCGAGACACGCGAAAGGGGGTTCGTTTGCGTCTTATCTCCGACAGCCCTCGTCGTCTACTCTCCTCGGCCTCTATCTCTTTCGCCCTTTTTCTCCCTATTTCCCTCGTGCGCCAGACCTGTTCCTTTGCTAGTCTTCGCCCACCTCATCCAACTTACCCACATCAACCCCTATTCCCAGAAAGCGTGGGGTGTACTCGTCTTACCGTAGTCGGTCCACCCACCCTTCGCGGACTATTTAAAACTGCACATAGCCACTACGTAAGCCAATGAGCTACCCAACGTCCCAGAGCCGATTTTTACTTTTCAGCTTTGCACGAAAACTTTTTCCTCCCGATGTTAACCACAATTTCCATATTGTTTGCTGGTTCAACTGGTCCAACTTCATCCACGAGATATCGCGTAACAATTATTTTTGGAATTTGCCATATTAACCGTACTAAGGGTCGGTAATATGTTCTAAGTATGCGATCATTCTTCGAAAGATTCGACTCATTGTCAGATGAATGATTGAAGACGCCTGCGTCTTGGAAGAAGCTGATAATCTATATTGGGCACGATATTGGTTGGTTAGGTGATGTTCTCCGGAAATATAATATTCGATTCGTGGAAATCCGATCATCGAGATCGATGATCTATTTTTATTTCGCGATATTTGAATATAACACGCTTTAAATTTGAAACACCATGGTTTAATTATGATTGACGTTATACTTTTATTTTTTTTTTCATTTTGTCATGCGAAGGTGTTGATATATTACTACAACCGCTATCGCTTCTCTCCCCTTACACGAGCAGAACAGTAACGATTCCAACCTTGATATGCTCAAAGATTAACGAAAGGAAGCTTATTCGATTGAAATGCCCGCGATGCGAATCGAAACATGCTAAGGAAAGAGAAAGAAAGAAAGAAAGAAAGAAAGAAAGAAAAGAGGCAAGAAAGGAAAGCAGTAGGCACAGGGGACACGACGGTTCGCGTTCCAAGAAGATCAGGAAGAAGGAAACAGAGCGTGGCATAACAGGGAGGCGCCCGATGTTATTTTCGCCCCTTAGATTTTTAATCAATCCGTCACTGGTAGAGTAGAGAGACGGGGTGGTTTCTTCCTTAGTTCCCTTCCTCGCTTCGTATTTAAAACCTCGGGGCTGATGAACGCTTCTCATGCCAAGCAGCCTGCCTCCTCTCTAGTCCTCCCATCGGCTCCTCTCCTCCACCTCCGTCGATTCCACCCTTTGCCCTCTCCGCGGCGGCTCTTCAACCCCCGGTGAAACTCACGCACGCATACGTAGCCACTGGCGCACGTACACGCGTGCACGTGAGCTCGTTCACCCTCCGCGTTTCTTCCGACGCGGGACGCGCGGGTGACAGCGGACCGAAGCGAGGTGAGGGGTGACAAAAGTAGCGGGTTATTTCATAAGTGTGCGACGCATCACGTGCAGGTTTGTTCTCCCTGCCATTACCTTTTCCACGCGTCGCAATATGGACCGGGTACAATGGTCGTTACGAACACATATAGAGCTTACACGTGAGTATTGCGTAAATGCGTGGATAGAAAATGCGTCAGGCTTTTGTGTCGTCGTGTTAATTTCGTGGTCGATATATGTATTTCGCAAATGGAAGCGCAACTGGTTTGTTGTAGCGTGGCATTTCCCGCGGCACATACGCCATTCGCGCATTCGTGAATTTAGGCGAAAAGCTCAGCTGCCGCGAGTGTCGTGCGTTCGTACATAATATATTGCCATTCTTCCAGCCAGCCAACAATAGACACATGCAGTTGTACGAATAACTTTGACGCGCGTTCAACAGTATAATAAACAATTGTTTCAACAGTATTGTTCGCGATTCTTTCACAAACTAGCGGAAAGCCATGCTGAATATTTATTTCGACGTATCACTGTATACATGTATATATGTGTATATCTGTTAGATACAAGTGTCCAACTGTGAGAGTTCCATACAAATCGAATAGAATAGCGTGTGTATCTATGTTATATATCTAAATATACAATATGAGATATATATTTGTTATTAGAAAGTTAATTTTTATGCAAATTCATATTTTTGAGAATACAGTTAGAGAATTATATCCATTCTGTGCAATATTCCACTCCATGTAGGTATAAAGATATAGGAGGAAATGTAAAAGCTGAATGATTAAATATACTATTTGTAAGAAAATAATTAAATAAAATAATCGATATATTTTATTCGCGGATGAATAAAAAACTAAAATAATATACAAAAATATCAACGCGATTATACATTTGCTTCTGAAAACGTTTCCTTAATTGTCCCTATGAGGAAGTTCTTAGATTTTATTTAGAATTATAAATTAAAAATAACAAGAATATTGGTGCTACTTTATAAACATTATTCTTTAACAATAAAGTTGATTAATAATTACTATATTCAAAAATATTTTCCAATAGTTTGACGGACAGATTTTTCGAGGAACAAATGATTCTGAATTATCATCATTTCATATTATTTTTAAATGAATTTAATACATCAAACAAGAGTTACTTCCTGTCAACGAATGTTAAAAATATAAATAATAATTTAATCGAATCTTTAATCATACATAAGTATATAAATCAACAGCAATCTTCGCAAAGTTAAAAAAAACATAAAAACGTTTCATGTAAGCAAAAATATTTGAGTATTTAAATTAATCAACATATCTTATTTTATTGTTTTCCATTATCTATTCGATAACCTGTTCTTACAATAATAATAGTGTCTTCTTTAGAAGCTAATCAACTACGATTATACATTATACATTTCATGCAGTTATCGAAATATTTATATGAATCGTTAAAAAATGAACATTTTTATCTACTAAATAACTTGAAAATTAGTTGAAAGACAGTTTACAAAATTATACAGAGTACTCCAGAGTATTCCTGACTTCTCGAAGATATTAGAAAATATAAAATCCTGTACGCAAGGTAATCTAGATTCTTGTTTCATCATCTTTATATACGTTGAGCAGAAATATCTCTTAGGTAACCTCCTTGTCGGAGCTTATAACGAGTCTTACCTGTCCTCTACACGCGTTCCAATTGTCCACGTAACACGTTTCTGCGAAGTAAATCTCGGAATACACTCGACAGAGCCCACGTGTAACAATCGGTTTCGATTGAGCGGCCGTGTTGGCCGATGGATATCCGTCGAATTATCGAGCCTGGTCAAAGGGATTAAAGGTGTGGGAAAGAAATGAAAGCGCGGCCTGGATTTTTTTTAAATCGTACATGTGCGAAGAATGAACGCACGCGAGCGTTTCCTCGCGTGCCTGACCCGACGCCTCGCGTGTAATTTCACCCCCGGTACGGACACCGTGCTGGCGGCCCTACGGGCTTACGTGCTAACCATTACACATTTAACGTATGCGTACACCATTAACCTTCTCGACCTCCTCGTCGACTTCGATTTCACTGCTCGACTCGTTTAGCTGACCAGATTCCGTTACACTTATACTATAAACGTGCTTAAAGCTCGCGTCACCGATCTTGGATGTAATTTTCTTGCCGAGAATAAGATAGATATTCGATAGAGACGTTCATGTTTCGCGGGATCGTTCGTTCATTTGTTCCCTCCTTCCGAGTAGTGAAGTAAACCAAATTATTGGATATAATTGATCAATAAATTCCTAATTGATTTTTCGTGGTTAATTTTTAGATTAAATAACTAAGGACCTCGATTATCGGTAGGTTCTTGTCGTTTGAATATACGAGGGTGAAACTGAGAAGTTTTGTCTTCGCTTAAATGAAAAATGAATGGAAGGACATATCTTTATGAAACGATAATAAGAATAAATCTTTATTCTATATTTTTGAAATTATGTACTTATTTTCTATATAATCACCAACTACTGTGATACGTTTCCACTGCACTAGTTTTTGTATAATAAATCGTTCGTCTTTTTCTCAAAGTCATTTTTCTCGATGAAGCTTTCACCTCTTCATCAGCTGAAATATTGAGCCTTCAAGTGTTTCTTTAATTTTGGAAATAGATGAAAATCACTAGATACAATGGAGGGAAAATAACATTGATTTTTTCATGAACGAGTTACAAAAGCTTTCAAAAACAAAGAATAAAAATTTATTACTATTGTTATTTCATAAAGATATGTTTTCCTATTTTTTTTTTTAATGTAAATAAAAGCCTCCTACTTCATACTTAATAAAGATTAGTTTTAATTTGATAAGATACATAATAGCGGAACACAAGCATATGTTGAAATTTTATAAATATGATAAAACTTTTTGAAATGACATAAATTCAAAAAGAACGAATATATACTAACACCGACGACGAATATGTGTCTTCTCATTCTAAATATTTGCAGCTTTCATTCAATGCTGTAAAGCACAAGAGAAGTGTAATTCCACGCAATTATTTATATTAAGAAGTTTATGTAATATAAATATTGTATATAGTGCTTTATCAATATAAAATTTTGGAACACATTTTGTCTTCCAATAAATATAAATAAGATTTTACTGTATTTCATTTAGAATTGTTGATAATTTCTATAAATATAATTCTTGGGAAAAATTACATCAAGAATTTTTATAAAATAAATCAATAAGAATTATTGCCTAAAATAACGCTTTATTTATTGATTGTATCAAAAAAATTGTTTTAAATGAAGAGATTCATCAAACGGATGCAATTTCTGACATATCGAGATGACTTTGAGTGAATGAGAAAACTGCTCTAATGTGTCAGATGTAATTTAATTTCTTTAGATATTCTTTCAGTACGCTGTCACATATCGATATATATTCATAAACGTCAATTTTTAATTTACCTGAGAAAGTGATTTTTGTAGAAGTCGAGCAATGGGCCAATGAATACGTCCAGAAATAGTTCTCTGACAGTTTCCCCCGAACTTAACATGTGACGAGTACCAAAAAGCATAAAATATAAAAAAATTATATTGCATCCAATTCAATATAATTTTTTTAACACTAGAATTATCGACAATTAAAGTATAAAATTCTCATCAGAGATATTAAACATAGAAAAAATATAGAAAAAAATAATGATAAAGTGCATAAATTTTTACTTATACATTTTACAAAGAACTGTTTAAATCTCTAAAAATATTGTTTCACATTTATAAAATTTTTATTAAATAATAACTTAGTCATTCAGCCATTTTAATAGTTGTGGTGTTGATGTTAAATACGAAATACAATAAAAAAAACT
Organism: Lepidotrigona ventralis hoosana; assembly: GCA_002806875.1. Taxonomy (NCBI): domain Eukaryota; kingdom Metazoa; phylum Arthropoda; class Insecta; order Hymenoptera; family Apidae; genus Lepidotrigona; species Lepidotrigona ventralis. The sequence goes on along the minus strand of NIPQ01080969.1, from coordinate 13,226 downwards.
ATCTATCAATTTAACAAAACTAGATTCTATATAGATAGATCTTATTGATTCACTCTGCATATTGTGAAATAAAAAAATAGATTTATATTGTAATCAGAACAATAAATAAGAACTGATAAACAATTACAATAAGTAGACTGCGAGTTTTTATACATTTAGAGGATAAAAATCTTCAATTAGATTATATAACGTATATATTATATGAAATGAATGCATATAATATGAAAAACAAACATAATTATTAAATGAAAAATTCAACATATTATGAAATATTTAAATATATAAAATATCAAAAAAAATTTTATTTTTTTAATTATATCTTTAGAAATATGGATTTGCATGAAAATCCTCAACCTAGCAATTATATATTAATTATCTTTAGGTAGAATATTAAAAATAAAATTATTAAAATATTGAAAGTTATAACTTGAAAATAAAAATAATTATAGACATATAATAGTATTATAATATCATAAAAATGTATGAAATTCAAAATGTCCAAAAAATGATACTTGTTATAATATTTAGTAGTTGATACAAATCTCTTAATTCTATTTAATAAAACATGAATTTACATAAAAATCACATTGTTATGCATCGCAATCAAAATTCTTCATGAAAGATGAAAGGATACAAAGCAAATGTCAACCGACATTGACGTTGGCTCTGCGTAAATTTCGATCGTTCCAAGGATGTTCTCGATCGACTCATTACAGATGAAGAACAAAAAATCGCTGGGCGATAAAACTCACGGCACAACGGAAGAGATGATGAAGGGTACAAAATGTACGGGTACAAACAATGAAAAACCGATCCGTTCACGTGCAAAATAGTAAAAACGTATTTCCGGAATGGGACGAATGTCGAAGCATTCTTTGTAATAGGAATGGACCTCGCAGACGTGGGATTCCAGGATTGCCTTGACACAAACAATGAAACTGTGAGATGTGAATTGCTGATGCATGACACAGACCGCAGTCCACATCCGGCATCATCGACTCCAGCAAATTCAAATCGTCTCCCTTCCCATCTCTCTTGGATTATCATCCGTACAGCATTTCAAGTTCATATTTCAATCGAGGATGTTACGATCACCCCTAGTTACTTAATTGTACGATTGTTTCAGTTCTGTATTTTGCAGAAACTTTCTTCAATCACGTAGATTTACATTGGAACATATTTGTAAAGAACATTTTACAATATTATAAAATATAATCTATGTTCGTGTAAGATATTGCTAATCAGTTAATAAATAAAGATCATTTATTATTATGTAACACATTCGTTGATTATTCAGATTATAGCTCGAAACTATGTACTGACGAGTAATCTTCTTAAACTGATCTATTCCTATATATAATTATATATAATTATATATTATAATATTTGATGGCAACAACTTACTTCTCAAAATTAATTTCCTGCCTCATATCATGTATTTATCAACATTTGAGCCAGTTTTGGGAATATGTGTCGATGTTATTTGACTTGTATTATTATTATTAATTTAGTTTTTTAGTGTACAATAATATTATTTTAAAAGAAAAATGATTCTTACGTATAATATTATAATTTCAGGACTTGTGAAAATTCAACTGTTTAAGCAAGTTTATTAGTAAACACGAAAGTGAAAATAATAAATTATGTTACGCAAGAACTGTATTGCTTCTTTCAAATTAAAGAACAACTGGAGGAACTACACTTGGAACTTGGAAAAAATTTTTCAAGTATACATATAATTCAAATGAATGATAGATTCATTTTGCAAAAATGATTTCTAATTGCTTAAATTCAAGTAAACTTTGTTAAGATATTACTTACTGGATACAAAATATTAATTACTAGAGATACATATAGTCATCTACTTAAAAAGAATATTAAAAATTTGGACATTTGCTTCACTCTAAAAAAATTCTTCACACTTATTACAATAATCTATAATAGAATATTCTGGTACAATAAAATTGATTTTGGAAAGATAATATACAATCAGCATTTGTAATAATTCAATTGTATGAAACTATTTTATTATTTGAGAAGTTATTTATGTCTTAAATTACAAGTCATAAAAAATATTCTTTAAAATCATTGTTATTTATCAACGATATCTAAAGTCAAAAAATCGTATATTGTAATTGTAAATGAATAAATATATTTAATTCTAAAAAAAATATTCAATACTAAAGTTTTTTTTAATATATAGATATCTACTAATTCAAATTTGTAAGTGTTGCCCATAGTAGTTAGAAGTACTCTAATTAATTTATATATTTTGCAAAATTTTGCTTCAGTGAAAAGCAAGAAATATTCGCAAAAAGATATTTTAAAGTATTTAAAAATCTCAAGAAATAAAAAGAAATTCACTCGAAATTTATTTTGAAGTAAAATATTGAAAATATTTATTTAGTTTTATGGTAACTGCGTAATAATTCCGAAATATCTTTTTGATAATTCTTTTCGCAGTTAGAAAAAAACTAAAAACAGATTAAATTTCCAATATTCATTACTATTTTCCATATAGATGTATTTAATTTTCCTGACTTGTCTCTTAAGCAAGAAAATTATGAATGTTCAAGTTTTACCAATAATGTCACTGAATTCGAGCAATAAAATTATTGATTTCTTTAAAAAAAAAGAATTCAATTCGATGCTACTGCATTTACTCTGTATTTGACGTGTACACATATCGTCTCTTAATTTTATCTACTCAGTTAACAAGTTAATGTATACAATGGAACGTTGGTAACTGACATAATGAAATGACATAATCTGAGCGCCGGTGTATCAGAGANTTTTCCATATAGATGTATTTAATTTTCCTGACTTGTCTCTTAAGCAAGAAAATTATGAATGTTCAAGTTTTACCAATAATGTCACTGAATTCGAGCAATAAAATTATTGATTTCTTTAAAAAAAAAGAAATTCGATGCTACTGCATTTACTCTGTATTTGACGTGTACACATATCGTCTCTTAATTTTATCTACTCAGTTAACAAGTTAATGTATACAATGGAACGTTGGTAACTGACATAATGAAATGACATCATCTGAGCGCCGGTGTATCAGAGACACAACGTATTAATTTTTACAAGAGATTATAAACTAATAGAGCCTGAATTAATTTTTACCATTTAGTTGCGNTAAAAAAAAAAAAAAAAAAAAAGGGAAAAAACGAGTGGCCCGTGCGATACTTTCAGTGGAAGTGCAGCACAGCAGCGGAGGTGGAGAAGGATCAGGAGGATGAAGAGGTGGAGAAGGAGGAGGGCCAAAAAAATTCATGTCATACTCGAGTGGTTTGCTCGAGCCGAATGCTCGACGCATTTCACTGCGCTCTACTGGGCTCTGCTGGGCTCCACTTCGCTAGAACAAGGAAGGTCTTGGTTAAATCCAAAAGCTACTAGCACGCTTCTACTGGCCACACCAAAGCGAGCGTATTGCGGCACCAACAGTCAGAAACGCCGCTCTACCAGACTGCACAGATCGTTGCATTAATGCCATTCTTCCGAGCTTCGTTCATATTTTTCCTTGCTTCCTTTCTTTCTCCCGTTTTCATTTTGTTTCTCGTCTCTCCCTTCGTTTTCGCCCTCATCCCCCGTTCCCAGTTTTTTTTTCCCCTCTCCCTTCTTGTCCCCTCCTCTTCTTTTTCGCCTCCTCTGCGAATCGAACTAACCATAATACGAAAAATTACACGTAAACGTCGCCCGCCGGGATAACAACGAAAGCGCGATACGATGCTGTGCTCGACTAATGAAAAGATCAGAAGCATTCGCCGCTATCGATATTCTGCACGATCGCCTTGATTTTCAGGATTACGGATGGTGTGCTTCACTGACTAAATGATCGTTTCTCTTCTCGTTCCATTGTCGTTTCATTGCACGGTAATTCGTTTTACCAGAAGATATAAATAATGTTTCGTGCCTAGGAATAATTCCTGAGAAGAATTTTATTGTCAAGGTGATTGATAACAAACGAATGTAATTTTAATGAGTCAATGATGCATTGTATGTACAACAGACGATGCGCATACTTGATTTCATTCGAAAAAATATTTTAAACAGTATCTCTATATACGTAATAATTAGACTGCGAATTTTTATGCAAAATCGAAAGTGAAGAAATATGATGCACATAATATCAAAAGAAAAGTATTAATTATAATATGTAGAAAAAAAACATTTTTTATTTAAGTTCCATTTGTTCAATTATGTCTATGAAAATTTTGAAATGCATAAAAATCCGCACTCTAATTATAATATACATTACCGTACATAAATAATTGAATACTTGTTAGTGCAAATACTTAGTCCAAAAGATTGATAGTTTTGTTACATTTCGACGAACTATGATCGATGAACGTTAACTTTCTACATCCTCAAGTTCCACATTCATTTCAATAAGATACATATTTCTATTTGAACAGATATGTCATCATATTAAAATCACTCTGCCATTTATTATAACATCAGTTATTTTTTTTATTAATATTTATTAACTGTATATACCAAATATATATACATATGTATAAAACTGTATATATTATATCTAAATATTTATATACGGTAGTGTATGTGAGGATAGTAACAAAGTAACTATGATTTCAATATTTATTATCAAATAACTAAAATTTATGTAATTAGTAGAGCATTACTTAAGTTTATTAAATATATTAATGATAATAATTTTGATGTAATATTATAATAAGAACATATTATGTACATAATATAGTATCTAATATTTTAATGTAATTTTTTTTAAATCTAATGAGTACTCATACCATTTATTTGTGATAAGGAAATTGTATACTTACATGTGATAATTTACATTCATGCATTTCATGAATTGATAATTGAAATAAATATTTAAAATACGACTTAGCATACAAGACAAGAAATATCTCATAAACTTGAAATATGCAAAATATTATAGAGAAACAAATAAACGAAGTAATTTTAAACAAACAACAAAAGTAATTTCACCAAGCGAAATGTAATTGCGTTAAAGTTTTTAAATTAACAGTCTTATTAATATTTCTAGACTCCGTTGTGAGTACAAGTCCTTTTATTTAACTTTCAAAAAATGCTGCATAAATAATAAATAAATAATCTTTTTAGAGAAAATACAGCATATTTTGTTTAAACAATGTTAATATCATTTCTCTTTTGTACATTCTATTCACTTTGTTTCTTACTGTTTCATAATCAGATAAAGTTGCGAGAAATAAACATAGGAAGATCACATAGTCCTTTTCCGTCTTGACTTAAACTTCCTGACTTTATTTTAAGAAATGAATAAAGAAGATACGGAATTTTTCATTTTCGTTTGAGAATGAACTTGATAGTGTAATGAGTATGGTATTATTATTAAAATAATTACTTATTTTGTCTAATTATTAAAATAATTGCACGAAATAAATTAATACTTTTGAAAAATGATTAAAATAAAAAAGTAATATATAATATATAATAGGAAGAAAGAACATAAAAAATAATCATTTATATCAATTATAACAAGCATTTATGGAAATAAACAATTATAACAAAATATTAATGAATAATTATCTTTAACGATACTTATATTAATAAAATATTCTCTTTTTTTTATCAAACTATTCTTTTTCAAACTTTGCCAACTTATTCTGTTATTCAGTTATGTGAAATTTAGAGAATAGTTATTAGAAAGAAAAACTATAGCTCTTTCTCCTACATACACCTATTTCCTATATTACACTTCATGTGAAAAATTAACACAATTCTTATAATTGAGAATATACAATGAACTTACTAATTCCTTAATTTTTTATGATTAACTGTTTATTTATTACATAACTTTTATTAAAACTGTCATATTATAATTTAAAGAAATTTAATAATATTTTTACTAATATTTTTTTGTCTAATTAATTATCGAAGGAAGCATACGTTATTATATAATGATATAAAACATACGAATTCTATGATTTAATAGATAAAATAAAATTAAAGTGAAAATGACTTGAATGAGAAAATCATTCAAATGCCCGTGGGGATGACTGAGATTACACATTTCAGTATATTCATTGTGAATTTTTGTAAAAAATATAATGCTAGGACTTATTTGATACTAATATGTAATGTCTTAATTTATATTTAAGTTTTATAAACAACTGACAGTAACAAACTATCTATTTCATTATTTAATATATCTTTAACTATTTACTATATATTTAACTATAATATATATATTTCATTATATATTTAACATGTATATAATTTACGTTGTTTGATTAACAATACGTTTAAAGCAATAACGAAAGTATTAAATTGAACTTAATTAAAAACGACATATATTTATTATTCCATTTAGCAGCAATTGCCATAAAACAATGCTACGCATTCCCTTTAATTATCAGCTTGTTCCAAACAAGAGTCTTCTCCATTGTTAGCATAACCTAGTCAGGAACCGGGAGATTTTCATCGCTGGAACGTCTCGTCCAATAGCATCAAGCGTGGTCCAGAAAATTACACGAAACAATCCTGTAAGTCCTGTCGAAGATTTTGATAATAGAAACGGCGGGCTGGTGAATTCGGAAGCGTTGACCCGGTGGCGGCGCTTCCGCTGCGGGGCGAAGTGGAAGCTTTCCGGCTGATCACGCGGTATGGACACACTTACGTGCATCTAACACACGGTTCAAGAGCCACGGACAGAGCGAGTCCGTATGAGAATACACCACGATACATTCGGGGATGGAAGAGGGTGAAACGAGGAACGAACAGATAGAAGCAGATACCGATAGAGGGATAAAGAGGGAGCCGGAGAAACAGGGAAGGAGAAAGGGGTCTGCGCGATGGGATGGATGCTACACAGTACGCGGACGGTCTTAGCGGTATCTTGGCTCCCTCGCTGTCCTAGGGGCGAGCGGCTAAATACCTCAGGATTGTTACTATTGCCACCCCTTTGCACCCTCTCCTCCTTCGCCCAACGGGCCACCCACCTCACCCCTTTTGATAGGATGGAATGGGTTAATGCTATTGATTCACGTGCACAAGGTGCTTGGGTAGAAGCGGCACCGACGGCCGCCACTGTTTGACAGTAACGGATCTCCTCTTGTCTCTCCCTCTCCTACTTCTATTTCTCCTTCTCTCACATTCACTCTCTATCTGCTCGCTTCTCTGTCGTCGGCTATCTTTCCTCTCTTACGCTACGAGATACCTAGACGAATGCAACTATCGAGCCTCCTGTACTTTCCGTTTGTGTCTCTCACGAAGTTCGAAAAGTCCAGATAGGATACCATGTTTAAGTGTTCGATGGAATGCTTTGGAATCGGCACCGGCCGACACTTTGACTTTTACACCAAAAACTTCGCTTCAAAAACTTTCGCCGTTTACCTCTTTCCCTCTAATCGATAATGTACCGATCAGTACACGAAATCGATATTGAATCCTGTTTGTATGTAATTAGAACATAATATAGGTATAATAATTACATCAAATTTAATTTTATCGTATTACAGTACTTTAAATATTTTAATATCTAACACTTGATAATTATTAAATATTATACCAGCATTCATCTGATGTTAGTATTTAGTTAATATTAAATAATTAATATATTTAAATATCTACATGAATTACATCGATTGCAATGATTATGATAATAATAATTAAAATAATTTAATAGTTAGAAACAATTTTTTATAATAATTTTAAATTCTCAAACTATGTTATAATACATCAATTTGGAACAATAAGTAATGTTTAAGTTATATATATCAAAAAAATTAACATCCGAAGCAAATCAATCAGATATTCATTTACGTGATATAAAATCGTACAAATATTTCCATATACTGACCTGCCATTGTGAACGTTAGACAGTTTATACTATTGATCTATATGCGCATGATATTTGAACATAAATCGTGATGACGTTTCTAGTATTCTAACCAATGAATTGCTTTCTCTTGAATACACAGAAACTGTGTATTGTACGTGCATTACCGAATTGAAGTAAAAAGAAAGAAACGTAAGATTACAAATCTATTCGAGCGGACAGATTTCCGGATTCTTAATTAATGAAATCAGAGTAGAGACGACACGATACAAATTTTCATTTGAACTTAATCTGAAAGTCCGTAGGGTGTCGAGTTACTAAAGCATCATCTACTTGCATAGGAGGTTGCCAGATACGCTAATGCTATAAATGGTGCATTAAATGTGTGGTGTGCGAATATCGGCCGTTCAACCCCTCGCAGTCATCACCCCATTTTGGTACTCTTGAATCGGAGCTTTCTCTTCCAACGGGCGATATCTACTTCCCGTTCATTCGCGGACTGTTATTTCGAAATTACATTTTTATCGATTCCCAACGGTTTCCCAAGTGGCGCGCCTATTTTTAGAATAACAATTAACGATTCATTCTAATGTGTCACGATACACGTCCCAGGCATGGAATATTTCAATAATAGATGGAATAATTCATTGGCTATAAAAATATTCTTGTAGCAAATTCGTTATTCTATGATGGAACGGGTATAAGAATATAGATGTGTACCTACGATGTACGATGTTCGCGGTGAAGGAAAAGTGTGACACGGTGTAATTCGATTTTCTAGAGAATAATCTTCCTGGAAGTTGCCCCTTTAATGCATTCTGCACGTAGGAAACTACGAGCGTTGTATGTCTGTAAAATAAGAAGACTGCAGTTTCGCAAGTTCCGTGCTATTGGCCACGATATATCAAAGATAATAAAGCCGGAACGAAACCGCGCCGTGCTTTCTTAAATCATCATCGGAGCACGCGATAATATACATGAAAGCTTCTCTTTCGTAATCGTTTCGCCTTTGCTCTGGAAATTCATCCCGTATACGAGAGAGAGGAACGGTAACTCCCGAAACGTTCCGCGACCATTTCCACCGACTCGCGATTTTATGTCCTCCTTCGCACTATCGCGGATGCGTAATTTCTCCTTTTTGTTAACAGGTAGCACGTACAGCCTCGCGGAGAAGCAGCCAATCAGCAACTAGTATAGCGATCCTCGTCGTGATTCAACCGATGGCAGCGCGTTGCGTCCAATTACGATAATGAGACATCGTCGTCGTGGCGCTCGACGGTAAAGAATGAAGCGGATCGTCCTGACGGCTGGATGAACAACGCAACGGTGTGGTGCTTTTGCTACGATGCACCCAAATATAGAGGGAACTGAAATGAAGCGAAAGATCTTGAAGAATGGTAAGTCTATTTGTTATTAAAAAGTCAGTTAATTGGAACGAACGGCATCTACGATGACGCGTAACTTTTTTTCACCTTGGCACCAACAAGTGTCAAGAAAAACAAAGGGAGCGAATCGACGCGACGATTGAGAAATGGTGGATAGTGGTGGCGCTACGTAGGTATTTCTTTATGGTAGACTATAGACGGAGGATGATATTTTAGGAGCTAAAAGTAATTGTTTACACGGGAGGAAAAACGGGCTGCCAGCAAATAGAGACAAAGAGAGAGAGAGAGAGAGAGAGAGACACTGAAACAGGGTGACTGAAATGAGAGGAATGGAGAAGGAGAGAAGGAATAGGAGGCAGGGAGAAAGTCTTAGCCGGGGGCGTACATTATCGTGACGTGTAATACAATATGCAGATAGATATTTGCAACTCGCACACAGTGTTCCCGCAGGCAGCAACGGCGCGCTCCGGCGCTGCCCCATGCTGCTCTCGGAAGTGCGATTGGAGGGAAGGAAGATGCCTCTCCTTCTCTCTGTTCGATCAACGATACCACCCTCCTCCTCGCGCTTTCTGCGGCCGGACACGAAGAGCGGCCCAAGCTGGAAGGAGAGGATGTCTAAGGTCGAGAGAAAGAAAGGGATGGTAAGGTAGGGACCGGAGGGGGTAAGAAACTGTGAAATATCGATTAAGTTTGCCAGTAAGACAAGGAACGTCCGCGAGGCGAACCTGCAAGGTGGGAGGGACGATTCGAAGGTGGCGGCGGTGGGTGGTCAGGGAGAGGGGAAGGTGATATGAGCATTGTATCGGGGAATTAACGGTACTCCCTCCGCTCTCTTACCCGAACCTCCACCTCCTCCTTCCACCGCTTCTCCACCTACTACTTCTCTCCTCTCTCTCTCTCTCTCTCTCTCTCTCTTCCTTCCTCCTTGCCCTTCTCTTACCACGGACCCCAAGCCGTCTTTCGAATTCTATCTCTGTTCCGCTTCGTTCTCTCACCTACGATCATCTCGCTCTCACCGTTTCTCTGTCTCTCTATTATATGTATACGTGTGCATGTATATCATTCCGTCTTTCTCGCAGTGGCTGGCTCTCGCTCGCCGTCTTACGACTTACCCCGCTCTACGGCCACCTTCGTATTCGCCTCTGCCCAGTACACGTCCCAGATCGGCTCCCGAGCAACCCTCTATCCGACACTGGTGTGTACAGCAGGACGAAGCACCGGGGGAGGGTGGCTCGTGCTTTAGATAGAGGGATGCAACGGGTTGCGGAGATGCGAACGTATACCGAACTTGTCGCTCTCTCGCTCGTTCGCTCGTTCGCTCCGCTCCGCTGTGTCCTTTCGTCTCCCTTTATCGCCTTTCCTGGTCATCGGTGCATGCTTCTCGGCGTACACCCGTGGACACGTCCTCCCTCTGTTATCTGGACACTCCGTAGGGTGATCAGGAATTGCATGTCGAGTACATGAATCACGCGAGGCGCGCGATCGATAAAGTTTCAGGCAAGGATTTTGATTGTCGTGTCTCTCGTAGCTTTACCGGGATAAATTCCTCCATGAGATACGGCCCGATAAACTCTGTCCGGCTTTTGTTTTTCCGTCTTCCACGCCGATTGTTTCCCTCTTTTGACAAAGACAGACTCTTCTATCATCTGCCGTGGTGCGTTGGGAGAAGCGCCATTCAAGACTTCGATCCTCGCGTCTTGAAGGCCAAGGGAAAATTTTACGACTAAGATTTTAATTAATGTACATCACACGCTCGAGCCTCGAGTATTCTTTATACAGTCGAGCTCGGCTAGCATGCCTGAGAAGTATTTATTACACCCTGTTCCAGTTACCACGGGCGAAACAGACGTTTCCTCGCTATCCGGACTGCGTTTAGAACAAAAGCTTAATTAAGACGCGTTCGAAAAAAAAAGAGCGTTTCAAGCTCTGCATTTAATTACAAGTATCGTTCCAGCCTTGTCAAACATGTTACACCACAATCTCTCTCTCTCACACGCTACGTGCGATCGTTTCAGATACACATGAACGTGCCTACGTATTTTATTTGACTCGACTCGTATTTAATTACAAGTATCGTTCCAGCCTTGTCAAACATGTTACACCACAATCTCTCTCTCTCACACGCTACGTGCGATCGTTTCAGATACACATGAACGTGCCTACGTATTTTATTTGACTCGACTCGCAAATGTGTCATTTTGTCTGTTGCCGTCTACGCGTACGAAATCGCGACGCAGGACTTATCCTACTGTGGTATTGCTCGTGTTTCACGAACGTACATACATATGTGTCTGATTTACGTCGAATGATGAGTAAATGTGTCATTTTGTCTGTTGCCGTCTACGCGTACGAAATCGCGACGCAGGACTTATCCTACTGTGGTATTGCTCGTGTTTCACGAACGTACATACATATGTGTCTGATTTACGTCGAATGATGAGACGCGATCGTGTGAAATCTGTCCCGACAGCGGGGTTCAGAAATCGACGATAAAATTGATGTAAACAGCCACTTGGCACGCTGTTCGCGCCGAAGGTTACTCCCTGGAGGGTTTCCCCATGATTTCCCTCTCTCTCTCTCTCTCACTATCTTCCTTACTACTTTCTCGCTCGCTCTCTTTCTCCATAACCTACCCTTTTGTAGAAAGGAGAGAGTGCCGGTTCCCGGTGTGCGAGGACCGATACCAAGAAGACGTAACGCACGAGAAGCAACAGCAGCAACAACTTCGTCCTCAACCATAGAGTAGAAGAGAGCCAAGGGAGAAAGGGGGAAAAGGCTATACGAGAGGAGCGCAAGGAGCAGCCATAAACAGCTTGTTGCTTCCGCGAAACTGCCAAGGCTCCTACAACGTAGCTCGAACTCGAGCTTGAGCTGTGCAGCTCGCCTCGGTTATACCACCTATCTGCTAGAATGGTCTGGATAGGCGCAAGTATGCGTAGAATGTGAAAGATTGCCCCGTGAGAGTGAGAACGCCCGCTCAACGCAAGTGTTTTAAAAGCGACAATCTTGCGTGACGCGTGATCCCTTTCCTCTTTCCTTCAGAATTGTTCGTACAAGTGTTCATCATTTTATGAAATTCGTTTCTTGCGCATTGCGGTTTGCCGATTGGAAATAATCTTGGTTTCTTTTAAAGGACAGAGATGGTAAAATCGTTTTGTCCTTTATATTTATATAATTAACTAGTTTTAATATATAATATGCTGATATTTTAAATAAACTGACATTTTAATGTACAATTTAGATGATAATATGATGTCTATTGACTTTGATTGATGAAACTACCAGTATAAAATTTATATCAAAGAAATTGAAATGTAAACAATAGGGAGTTTGTAATATAATAAAAAAACAGGCTTTTACATAGGATTTTTTATATGTTTTACGAAAAGTCATTCAAATCTTTAAAAATGCATCGCTGTGAATTTATAAAATTCTTTAAAAAAAATTACAAACCATTCTGAAGATAAATTACCATTCAAAGATAAATTACTAATTGTATAGAAGATTGTAAATAAAATGGTTTCAAAAGAAATATTTAAAATCTACTTACAATAAACATAAAATTTTTTTTGAGTTTTTCATTTTTATATCACATAATGAAAATATCTTAATGTATAATTGGAAAAGGAAACAAGAAAACTTTTTGAAAATATCTTAAAGTATTGTAGAAAACTACGATTAAAATTATAAAAATTAGTATTTTTAAGAAAGGACAGAAAAATACGTATTTATTTTCTAAACCAAACAAAAAAAAAAACAAATTTCTCTACCTGAAGTTTTAGTTAATGAATTTTAACATTATTTAAAAAACAAAAGATAAAAACTTACCTTCATACAGAATAATTATTTCTCTTTACATCTTTCAGATTTCACAATCTGTGATTCATTGTGTCTTTTAATGAAAGATTTTCTAATATATTTTCGGAGATTTTCGTGATACGTTCTTGGATATATTGTTTAAGTCATTGATGATTCGTGATATACAATAGATATCATCTGAAAGTTTAAGTATGCTTTTACCGCATCCTTAG